>CAVNYN010236333.1:0-30465 GCA_963692815.1 Nyctanthes arbor-tristis
CTCTCTCTCTCTCTCTCTCTCTCTCTTTGTTTTCGTTTTTCTTTCCCAATTTCAAGGCTACTGCATCTGTGCAAATGAATTAACCTTGTTTTATTGAAAGGAAGAAGAAGGTTCGGTGTTCGTAATGTTTCCAGCAGCTGATACGGACGGAAGAAGAAAAAGGTTACACGAGATAGGCCAACCAAATGGGATTTTATGACACAGAACACACCAAAAATGTCCGGGATTGTAAACAAGTTTTGATTTTACGGTGGAGATTCCAGCGGTGGTGCCGGCTTCACATAAGCCTGATGATCAGAGCTTTAATTTTGGTATGAGCCCCAATCCATATCTTTGAGATTTTTTCTGATTTTAATTTCTTGGATTTATCTGGCTTCTTCTCTGGGTCGATCCCTTTATAGTCTGAGGTAGGCACTCTCATCTCTGCATCCCAAGCCAGAATTTAGCGGTTTTCTTCTTTGATGATTTGTTTAGTCCCAGTAGAGCTTTACCTTCTCTTTCTCAGAATTTTTATTCAATATTTTGTTAACGTATTATCAAAATGTCTCTCCAATTGTGTCGACTGACTTTTGCGATGGGGATTTGGTTTTGGCTTATTGGGTATACTTTGACTAATGCAGCACTTCGCTGAATTGAAATCTGTGGAACAGGGGCTGTAGAGTTAATAACGGATTCCAGCAGGTCCAAGTGGAGTTGGATTCTGAGATTGCTTATAAAGTTTGTATAGAGAAGAAAGAAAATATTCCATGGGAACTTCTTTTATATTGTCTAGCATTTGGCAGTTCAAGAAAATAGTTTCATAAATATTCTATGTATTAATTTCATTAGTGTTGATGCATTTTTTATATTTTTCCTGCTTATTTTTTAATTATTGTCTGTTTTATTTTTTAGATGTTAATGGGGAAATTGTGATTAAAGATGAAATGAGGACCGTGGAGATGGCTGCGAGGGAGCTAAGCTAATGGAATTGACTCTTGAGAATCTAAAATAAGGAGTTCCTACACCATAAGTCCGCTTCTCTTATTTGTTATACTAAAAAAATAGTTTTTACATCTAATTGTTGGTCTTTGGATTGGCCTCTCTTGATTCTTAGTTTCTGCTGTAACACTATGGGATACCTGTGAAATTGAAGCCAATAGGATGTTGAGTAGCGTGCAAGGTGAACCGGTTGTCATGATTTTGCACATGTGTAGAGCAACAAAGACATACAATGGCTAGGCGTTTGTTGTGAATATCGTTTACTGCTTTTTGTGTCATTTGTCTATTTTACCCTTTTTAGACCGTTCTTATGCCCTATTGTATTATTCTAAATTCTAATATGTCCTAGTCAACTGACTACCACTATTGATATCACGAAGATATTACTCGATGAGCCAGTTGATGAAGTTAGAGAATTCCATTCTAGGTAATACAAATTTAATACCAGCTGAGTTGACTGGAAAACATCAGCTGAGTTGAATAGGGGAGTTGATAGGGTTAGTATCAGGGCCGGTCTTGGGCTGAGGCCAATGAGGCCACCGTCTCAGGCCCAGGATAAATAGGGGCTCAATTTTTTTGTTTATACTTGGCCGAAAATATAATTAGCCCTTTTTTTTTTAAAGTTTTCAGGGCCTAAACTACAACTCAAGGGCCCAAATTGACTTAAATTTTTTTTTTTTTTTTATAAATTTGTTGCAACTCCAAATATCTATTTATACTTCCATTTAAGTACTACTTTTCTAAATCTAATGTGGGTTCCTAATAGGGTACCTTGTCATAAATAGTTGTATAATTTTTTTTTTGTTACATGCATCTCGTGCAACGCACGAGTAATATACTAGTTATATATATATATATATATATATACTAGAAAATATACATGAAATGTACACATTAAGTGTCATTTTTAGTTCAAATCCGCATAGATATTTTTATACAGTGTATGTAATTGAAAATACATGAAATATTAATAATATCTTATTTTATATATATTAAGGTAGGATAGTGGTTATATGCAAATTTTCTTGCCAAAATCACTATCTTACTTATATACGTTTCTTTTTATTTATTTTATTTTAATAATTTATATAATATACACATTTCCAACTAATTAAACTTCAAATTAATCTCTGATATCTTAAATATCTGTTTTTATTTTATACACATATATAGAATATAAATAATTATAATATATTATAATATATATAAAATAAAATTTATATATAATAAAAGTTATATCTCGGGTTTAGATTTTTGAGTCAAGATATTTTCTAAAAAAATAAATCAATAAAATAATAAATATATATATATATTCTCCCACTTATATATGCTTTTATTTTATATACTTTCAATCTTATACACATTCTCATCTTAATATATATGATATATACGTATATAGGTTTGGAGATTGTAAAGTAATCTTGAATTTTATTTTTTTCATACGTACACACATACACATTCCTAATTAAGCTATAAATTAAACTGTAATCTAATGTTATTTGTTATCTATTAGTGATTGTTATCTCAATTATATTAATTTTTAGGTTATATTCAAATATTTTATATTTCTTTAAAATTCTAATAGTTGATAGACAAATTTTAAGTCTTGAGTTATTGAGACTGACTTATCATTTCAATTAAATATCTACAGTGATATTAGTGGCATAATAATAATAAACAATTAAATTAAATTAAATTAGTTTTAAAACTTGTACTTTAACTCAATTCAATATGATAAACCACATATCATAAAACATATGGCTATATGTTTACTCTATTACTTAATTTATTATTTTTTTTGTGGAAACCTATATATTGGTAAAAATTTAAGTTGAGGTGATAAAATAGTAATAATATTTGATGATGATGATTTACAACAAAAATGAACAAATTATTTTAATTTTTTTAGAGTAAAAAGTGGTTAAAAATTAATATTATGAGTAAATCATGTAGAATTTATCTTTTAGTGTAATATTTCTTCCCTTGAGTTTTTTTGTAATAGGAGAGTATATACTTTAGAATTTTTAGAATGAATTTAGTGAATAGTGATTTCTTTAGAAAATTTATGACACTATATAAGGATGTGCGAAAAATAATTTTTCCAAGAATATGTGATAGAGAATGAATATGGTAAAGAATTTATTCTAATAAATGAATATCATCTATACTCTAAATGTCGTCTTAGACTTTTTGTATTAATACTTATTGAACAAAGATATGAGTGTATGGTAATTTAAAGTTTTATAAATTTTGTATGATCTTTTTTTATGATTTCGTAATTTTCATATTCAACGTGAAATTAAATTTATATTAAAAAAATTTCTCATTAATTTATATTGGCTGTGGTTATTTGTGTATACTTACTTCTCTTTCAAGTTTCACCTAAGCATCTTCATAAATATACAACGTATACTGCAATTGGACATTTTAGGCTGAGATAGAGAGATGAACATCATTTTAATTTAATTGAGCGAATATGGATAGGTATGAATTGTTGTGGAGGGTGGGGGTGGGGGTGGGGGTGGGGGTTGGGGGAGGGGAGTGGGAAAAAAATAAAGGAATAGTGTTCCCTCCGGTTTTCCTATGGTGTCCTGGACACTATAGGATAGCGTACAATAGCCTAGGTAAAAGATGAGTTGGGGGAGAAGTTGACCCCCATTCCCCCCATCCCATCCCACCCTTCCCCCAAAATTCAGACAAAATTTCTACGGGTAATTGGCGTAAAAGGACCCTAACGTTTGAAGTTATTGTGTAAAAGGACTCTATCGTTTTCACTTTAGCAAATTAGACCTCAATCTATCACTGTTTATGCGAAAAAGAACCCTATCGTTTTTGTTTTGGCAAATTAGATTATAACCTATCACTATTCATGCAGCAAAGGACCCTCCGTCTCTTTCGGTCGAAACTCCCATTAACTCGTGCATATTCTTCCACATCCAATAGCTTGATAATGATATTTATATCTTGTAAAAATTACAATATGTTTTTTCTGCCTCTTATAATAGCATATCTAATTATTATTGTTGTTATTTATTATTATCATTATCATCTTTTGATATATTAAAACTCAATGCTAATTTACCGTTATATTTTAAACCGTATTAGGAGATGACATGACATGTCAAATAGTACATATCTGACACATCATATAAACGTCGGGTAGCATATCATTTTCACATTTGAACCCCATGATTTATAAAAATTAACATAGATGAACCTCAAATATGTCGCCAGACGTTTATGTGGTGTGTTAAATATGTACTATTTGACACGTCATATCAATTTCTAATACGACTAAATATCTAATGGTAAATCAGCACTGAGTTTTAATATATTAAAATATGATAATTATAATAATAAATAATAACAATAATAATTAGATATGATATTATAAGATGTAAAAAAACATATTGTAATTTTTAAAAGATACAAATATCATTGTCAAGCTACTGGGTGTGAAAGAATATATACGAATGAACGAGAGTTTCGACCGAAAGAGACGGATGGTCCTTTGCCTCATGAATAGTTATAGGAGATCGGAAGAGCTAATTTGCCAAGAGAAAAACGATATAGTCTTTTTCTACATGAACAGTGATATGTTGAGGTCTAATTTACCAAAGTGAAAACGATCAGACGTGTGCTCTTCCGATCTCAATAAGCTCAAACGTTAATGTCTTTTTGCGCCAATTACCTAAATTTCCAGCCCCTCCCAAAATTCTGCAGGCCCACATTTAAATAAAAAAAAAGAAAGAAACCCCAAAAACTGTTCACCCACCCCCCAAATTTTAATAATATTTTGTTTGCAAAACTTAATTGAACTTAATAAAATTTAATAAAAAAAATTAAATTCAACATCAACCATGTTTGAATCTAATTATTATAGTTGATTACCAAATAAACCTATAAATTTAACATGCACATCTTTGTGTGAAAGTTGGTAATCATTTATTGTTATGTCGTGAAATTCCGTCACATGTTTGCATTTTTTCTTTTACTTTTTTAACATATTTCAAAAGTGATTTTTTTCCCTTCTAAGTTGGGAAATAAATAACCATTGTCAAAAAATGTAAAGATGAATGTTTTTTAATTTTTTAATGTAGAATATGTATTTGGAAATAAAATTAAGTTCTTGTATACACACACACGCACAAGAGTGAGATATGGAGGGGTATGCAGGATTCAAACTCGAGACGTTCAATTTGAAATGTGAGTATATAATTATTGCGATACTTGTTTGAACCGTTAAATTAAAAGTTGTGCTACTTAAATAAAAGTACACATAATAAAATTGACACATAACAAAATATTTTTTCAACAAATGACATCACTTTTACATCAATACTAATCACGTAAGACATGTGTCAATTTTGTTATTCTTTTTGTCTATTTTTTCAACTAAAATTGTTTATAAATTAAACATATTGATGAGTTTTTAAATAAAATTTTATTAAATTTTATTAAGTTCCATTAAGTTTTGCAAGCAAAATATTTTTAATATTTTGGGGTGGTGGTGAACGTGTTTTTGGGATTTTTTTTTTTATTGTGTGCTTGCAGGAGTTGGGGGGTGCGCGTTATGTGGAATTTGTGTCAGAATTAAGGGGGTAGAGGTGGGGGAATGGGGTCAACTTCTTTCCTATTCATCTTCCACTTAGGCATTGTAGTGTCATTAGGACACCATATAAAATCCACTCTCCGTTGCGTTCCTTTGCCAACCAGTTGGCATAATAGCGTTAGTAAACCGGCATGTGACAAAAGGAAGGGCTCATATAGGAAGGACAATGTGCCCTTTTTTTTTAACACTGATTTACGCACGAGCTTGTTTAACATTATAGAGATAAAAGGTTGATTTTTAAAATATGTGATAAAAAGTTGATTTTTATGAGATTATGCGATTGGGATGTAAATAAAAATTATTGGTCTCTTTTGAGCTTGTTTCACAACTGTAGAGATTAAAAAATTGATTTTTTAAGAATATGTGGCAAAAAGTTGATTTTATGAGGGGTCACTTTCGCAAATCGTCTCCAACCTTTAGGTTAATAATCGATTTCATCCCCAACCTTTTTTAAGACACACCACAGCCCCCAACCTTTTAAAAATGCACACAAATTGTCCCTATTGCTACCATTCTGTCAAATTTTTATAAAAAAGATGATTTTACCCATATAAACATTTTAATTTTTTTTAAAAATGCCTACACGACGCTCTTCCGATCTAAAAAACCCACCCCACCCCACGTCTCTCTTGCCGGAGGCAATACTGAGCCAATTCCGACAGAAATGGAAGGTGAATTCCCCCAATTTTGCTGCCAGAAATGACAGCCAAATAGCTATCATTTCCTGCATAAATGGGGGGTGAATCCCCCCGCTAGAAATGGCAGCAAAATGGGGGATTAACCCCCCCTCTTTGGCCACCGGAATGAACCATTCCGGCGGCAAGGGGGACGTGGGGTGGGGTGGAGATGGGGTTGGGTGGATTTTTTTAGTTTTTTATTATTTTTAAATATTTTTAAAAAAAGTTTAAAATGTTTATAGGGGTAAAATCGTCTTTTTTTTATAAAAATTTGGTAGAATAGTAGCAATAGAGACGATTTGTGTGCATTTTTGAAAGGTTGAGGGCTGTGGTGTGTCTTAAAAAAGGTTGGGGACGAAAACGGTTCTTAGCCTAAAGGTTGGGGACGATTTGCGAAATTAACCCTTTTATGAGAATGTGTGATTCAAATGTAAAGGAAAATTATTGGTCTCTTTGAACTTGTTGTACAGTTCTATAGATAAAAAGTTGATTTTTTGAGAATATGGCAAAAAAGTTTCATGAAAATGTGTGGTTAGAATGTAAAGGGAAATTATTTGATCTCTTCGAATTTGCTCTACAGATCTAGAGATAAAAGTTTATTTTTGGAGAATATGTGGTAAAAAGTTGAATTTTATGAGAATAAGTGGTTGAGATGTAAAGGAAACTTGTTGGTCTCTTTGAACTAATTCTTCAATTCTAGAGATAAAAATTTGATTTTTTGAGAATATGTGGTAAAAAGTTGATTTTCATGAGAATTTGTGGTCTGTGGTTGTGATATGAAGGAAAATTGTTGGTGTAAAATTTGATTTATGATGAAGTCTCATAGATGATAGAACAAACTCAGACACTCTAATTGCGTGACAATAATATGTCGTCAAACTAAGAATTGGTCCTTTCTAGAAGAGAAGAATAGACATAGTTCCAAAGATAATACTAATACTAATATGTAAAGTCAAATTTGTAGTTCTAGAAAGGACGTGGATAAAAGTGAGATTTGCTAAAATAAAATTTGTAGTTCTCGAAAGGACGTGGATAAAAGTGAGATTTACAAAAGAATTGGGGTCCTCAAAAAAAATATAAATGAATAAAAAAGTGAAGACAAAAACAATGAAAAATAGAAAAAGGAAAGACAAAAAAAAAAAAAAAAAGTGAAGACAAAAACAATGAAAAATAGAAAAAGGAAAGACGAGAAATAGTAGGACCCCAATTCTTATGTAAATCTCTCTTTTTTGTGCACCTCGTCTGACGGTGTGTTTGATTTGCATGGTAATTTACATATTGTTATAATTTTATATATCATTAATTGACAATTATTCCTTTTAAAAATTCATTAGACTTAGAGGTTCACACCACATTTTACTTGATTATCGTAATTTCTCAAAATAGTAACCAATCTTTCAAATTATTATCGACTACACCCTAACTTTTAATTTTCCTTCTAAGCTTCCTCAACCTTTCAAAAGCGTTATACTTAAGGTTCCTCAAACAAAAACCGTCATTTTTTTTTATTAAATTTAGAGATATTATGGTAAAATACAGAAAAAGTATTTTAATGTTCAAAATTTTGAAAACAAAAAGACCCCCGTCCCTTTGACTGCCAGAAATGACAGCACTTTTGCTGCCATTTCCAACAGCAAAGAGGAAGGGGCAGACTCCCTCCTTTTGGCTGCCAGAAACGACAACTAAAAACCCAATAACTGTTGAAAATGACAGCAAAAAATGATGTCATTTACGACAGCACCGGGAGGGGGGAGAACCCTTCTCCCTTTTTTTTTGTTGTCATTTCTAGTAGTCAAAAGGGACTGTCTGGCAGCAAAGGGGGGAGACCCCCCTTTCCTGGAGGCCAGAAATGGGGGTGTCCCCCAGCCCCACTCTTTTTTCAATTTTTTTTTTCAAAATTTAAACATTAAAATATATTTTTTAATATTTTACCATAATACCTCTTAAACTTAATAGAAAAATTGACGGTTTCCATTTCGGAGACTTTAAGTGTAGCGTTTTTTAAAAGTTGAGGATGTCTGGAAAGAAAATTAAAGATTAAAAACGTAACTGATAATAACTTAAATAGTTAGTGACGTTAAATGTAATTAACCCAAAAAATCAAATACACAAGGAGTTGTTGAATATAATATTTGATTATGCAGAAATGCTGCAAATATCACTGCAAGACAAAACTTCCAGCCACTTGGCTTTGGTTTGAAAAGATCATAAAAACGCGTTTATCAAATAATTGGTTGATCTCGTAACCCGATGGAAACCAAAGAAAAATCAAACTCCAATTGTCTCTCTTGTGGTTCGAACTGTACGACAGTGACACGTTTTCTTGTAATTTTTAATTTTCATGTTTTATTTTGAACAGATCTTTTTTAAATGATTTATTTATGAACAGATTTTGAGTTATTTTAGAGAAACTGAGAACTCCGGGGAAAAAAAGGGAAGGAAATTGGTAATTCGTAAAGAAAACCCAAACTGATTTTTCATTGATCTATGTGATTAGCAGGAACTACAAATGGTACAATAGCGTATGGTATACCATTCGCCAATCTAATAGTTAAAAGATACACCTATTTCCCTTTTTAATATGAAACATATTATAGTGTGTATTTTATTAATCTCAATCTCTTGTTATACGTATAACGGAATTATTTAGTCAAATATACATGTAGTGGGAGATAACTAATGCATCTTCAACACCTAGTGATAATCATAAAATAATATGACAATTGATAAAAAAATATTTATTTAGTATAATAAATCCTTAACATTGTCATAGAGAATATCATGAGATGACATTGCCCATAGACAATATTAAATATTAATTTAACCAATCAACTTCCCTCTCTTTTTTCAAAATAACTTGTTTGGAATGTTTTATTTTTTCCATTTATAAATTTACCTACCATGATTTGACAATTAATTTGACAACTACTCAACAATCACCACACATTTCAAACTTCAATTAAATCTCCACCATTTATTTTTGCTCATTATAAATTCTCTTTATAAATTGACTTTATAAATCTAACTAAACGGGCTCTTAATAAAATTTTTTCAAATATACAATGTGGACATTATTGGATTGGGGAGTTTATTGAACATAACGTCAATATTCTTTGCCACATATATACCGTTGATATTGTTGTATCGGAGATGTTTTTAAACGACTCACATTTGAGTTGTGCTCTAGTGGGTCTATCCACCAATAATCTTTCACCACAAGTGAATATGATAATTCCGTAGACGCAGATCGGAAGATTATTTTAGTGTATTTATCACTACTTCCGTTCCAATTCTTAGTTTCATTTTCATTTTTAAGATGTCTCAGATATATAGTCTTATTTTTATATTAAAGAGTCTAATTTATATTACTTTACAAATATCTCCATATTTAATAATTTAATCATAATTATCAATTTTGAATTTAACTTATTAAATAAAGACAAATTAGAAACATGAATTACATAATTTACTTTTCAAAAATATTTCTTAATTCTTGTGAAAAAGGAAATATCGAACGAATGTAGCATTATTTCCAAATTAGTAGCAGTTTTTTGGCACTTAGTACCCACGCGGGACGGTGCTCAACTCTGACTAACAACACAGAGGCGTTGCAACAGATTAATTGAAGCCTATACCATTTATTCGGATTGGATATGTACAGCAAATTATTTATTACTTAAAGTAAGTTTAATGTGAGGAAAAAATTAAAGGAAAAAAATAAAAGAAACAACATATTTTCAAATAATGTGTAAGAGAAAAACTGTAGAGAAAACATATAAAAGGATTTTGTTTATTTTTTAAAATTTTTTTACAAATTATTTTGACATTATTTTTATCATATAATTAACATTCAATTTTACATACTGAACTATTTTTATTTGACGGAAAAAATATACATATATTTTTAAAGAAGTTGGAGGCCCCCCCCCCCCCAACACACCCACAAATGACTTTTCTCACCCCTTTCTCAGCACATTGATTAATTTGGGCACGAGAAAAAACCTCACATTAAACATGCTGTTATTACATATATCAGATAATGAATGAGATTTTCTAGCGCGACCGGACAGTGAGTAACTTCCAGAGAAAAATTCAAGAAACTCTATCTGCCATTTCTAAATTGAACCCGGAAACCTTTCTCTCCTCAATTCAATGGCGTCGTCGGGCAAGAAAATTGAACGCCCCGTTATAAACAATCCTTTCCTCAATATCATAGTAAACCCGGATGGATCAATTAAGCGAGATCCTGAGATCAGAAACCCTGCAAATCCTGATTCTGCCGCCGCCGACGTCGGCTCTGTTCTCAGCAAGGATGTTCCCCTTGATCAAAACAAAAAGACCTGGCTCCGGCTTTACATTCCCCGGCAAGTGGATGTTTCATCTTCCTCTTCTGGCAAGTTACCGGTGATTATATACTATCACGGCGGTGGGTTCGTTTTCTGCAACGCAGATTCTGCTGTTTATGATGTTTTCTGCAAAGGCTTGGCAGAAATAGTTGGTGTAATGGTGGCTTCTTTGGATTACCGTTTGGCGCCGGAGCACAGGCTTCCGGCGGCGTATGAGGACGCCATGGACGGATTGAAATGGATTAAGACTACAGAAGACGAGTGGGTGAGTCGACTCGCCGATTTGGGTAACTGTTATCTGTGTGGGACCAGTGCGGGGGGAAACCTGGCTTACCATGCAGGATTAATCTGGGCTGGAGCGGGGAGGGAGCTCCGACCCGTGAAAATAAACGGGCTGATCCTTCACCACCCGTACTTCAGTGGGACGAAACGGACGGGGTCGGAGGAGAGGCTAAAGAATGACCCACTTTTGCCACTGTATGCTATTGATCAGATGTTCGATTTGTCATTGCCGGAAGGTGTTGATCATGATCACGAGTACTGTAACCCGTTGGTGAATGGCGGGTCGAAGAATATTGAGCTGATGAAATCCATGGGCTGGCGGGTTCTTGTCACGGGTTGTTTTGACGACCCGCTGGTGGACGCGGGTTTGGAGTGTGCCAAGATGTTGGAAGGAAAAGGGGTGCCCACGACGAAGTTCTTTGGGGATGGGTATCATGCTATGGAGGTCTTTGATCCATCCATGTCTCCTCCACTCTATGATGCCATAAAAGATTTCATATATTCGACTTCATGAGGAAAGGTTTTGGTACCAAAAAAGACTAGTTACATATATAATAATAACTATACAATAAAAGTAGTTTGTAATTAGTATTTTATGCAAATTTCTAGTCGAGTTTGTGGTGATTCAATTTAAGAACATTGTTTTGTGGTTGTAATAACAAGATGAGGGGTGCTTTTGTGTGTTGAACATATTCTCTTTTTAAATAGATATAGTTTCTTATTGCGACACAAAAGAGTAATAATTCAATATATCACTTTTGTATTCGTTGACAAATTTGTTATGTTTGTTTGTTAGATGACTAATGTTATGCTGTCTAAATAAGTTGAGCACTACCAGTGCAATTTTAAGCATTTATTTTCCTCCTATTTTCCTCTGGGCCGGGCCGACGTAGCAATCCTGAAACGCATGCAGTATTTAATCCTAATTGATCCGTAAGTACCAATTCGTTTTCTCCTCTCCAATTTGATTTCCTTTTAAAATTTTATCTCAAGTTTAAAATAAAAATGGATCTTAAAAATTCATAAATTTATGTAAAGGTAATTATATTGTCACTACATTATTTATTACACCGCATTTCTTTTATTTACTTAAAAAATCCTTAAATTAATTTACGTTAATACCCTTACTTTATTATTATTTGACATAGTTTTTTTGCTTCTTCCGCCACATTCACATTTCCCCCCTCAATCACTTCCATCGCAATTCTTTTGTGTCTACAATTCAAATAGATTCCTTGCTCTTATCGTCTTCCATTCACAGCCCATTTTTTATCCCTATAGTGATACTAATGGCGGCCACTTTTTTAGCTCCCCCCGTAAGACTCTATATGACCACTGATGTTATTCTTTATTCTTCTTTTAATTTCGCCGATAATTAAAGTTGATATCGCCTTAAAAAAATTAATCTCTAACTTCATAATCTTTCATAAGAAAACAATTGAAACTTAAGTGCTTGCAATGAAAATGATAAGACGATGGAATGAGTGGGTATTTTTTTATTTTCTCTGATAAAAGATGAATTGATGCAATGATTGGGTAGGGTTCTTGAGTACTAAATGTCTCGAATCATAATATGCTTTCAACATTCAAGAATAATTTTAAAATCCAATATATGTAAAACTAAAAAAAGGCGTAGATGATTAGTGCATGCAAAAAAAAATAACAAAATTTTAAGGAAATTGCAAAAACTAAATGTTAAAATGAGTTTTTCGGACTTGCATAATTGTCGCCCAATTGTTTTAACAAATGAATTGGAAGACTTGAATGGTAATTGTGGTGTGCAGATCGTTTTTGTTTTCTATTTTATTTTGTTTTATTTCCCTTATTTTTTTAATAATTTGGATAAGATTATTATAGTAAAATGATCGTGGATCATTTATAAAAAAAAAAATGTAATTGTGGTATAAACATAACGTGGTGTAACAATAAAAAATCGTAGTGACAATATAATTACCCTTTACGTAAATACAGAACATGTACTACAAAAATATCTATATAAAAAGAAAAAGAAAAAAAATAGTGATTGAATTCATAGTTTTACCTATTTCCAGTTTGAAATATAGGCAGTGTTTAGCTAAGTAGTTTATAATCTATTTTAATTATAATTTGTCACACGGCATCATTTCATTAGTTTTATTTTTTTCAGAAAATTAAAAAGTAAAAGTCAAGCAGCAATTTTTATATTTTTTAAAAAAATAACCAATCAAATAATGCCACATAGTAGACAATATTCAAACAAATAATCTAAATAGTTGCCAAACACTTTGATAGTTAAATTGAATGCTATGGGAATGATGTAATGCCAATACAATATGGAACTCATCATGAAAACCCACCTCCTACATGGACTAATGACTTAACATGTTTATTTGACATGAAAAAGTGACATGTTTAATTGTCAATTATGTATTGGATGATTGTAGGCCTTTCAATCCACCACTTATATATAAACAATCAATCCATATTTGCCAACTAACCAATATCAATTATTCATATTAGATAAATATGTCTCCATAAAATTATTTATCACGTAATGAGAGAGTGCAATTTTTTAATCCATTTAACGGCGTTATCTTACCTCCCGTCAAAGGGGTTACAATTAGAGAGGGCGAGAGCGGGGGGAATTGTCGATGAGAAGGGTACGATTTTATTATGTAAAATTATTATCTAAAATCTTATATTAATGTTTGTGAGAAATTAATGGATTTCTGTCAAGTTATTAAAAAAATTAAAAGGGGTTACAATTAATGACAATTGATGAGAGAGATATAATCACAGAATGGGGACACCAGCAAATGAGCTGTTCTCCCAAAACTTCCCTTCTCTCTCTCTGATATAATCACAGAATGGGGACACCAGTAAATGAGCTGTTCACCCAAAACTCTCCTTCTCTCTCTCTCTCTCTCAAAATCTATGTTCAAGTTGCCTATCCTTTATTATATGTCTCTCATTACTCCCAAGCAAGCATATTTAGTGTTGAGGGAAAATGAAAAGGACTAAGGAGAAGGTGAAAATAAGGGGGAACACAGGTAAATGAATCCAGCCCCTCTTTTACCTTTTTTTCACCCAAAATCTCCCAAAAAATATGGGCTTTCACCCTAAAACTATTTGACATTATTGGGGAAAATCCAAATTTAAGTTTTTTTTTCCAATATTAATTATGCTCTAATGAGAGTTAAAATAACTCCGTTAAAGGGGATTAACCGTTAACAAAATGTACCCCTAATAAGATGCTCCATATATATTATTTTTGAGCCCAAGAGGGGCTCTGTTAGCAAGAACGTTGCCTAGGATATGCTAGCTAATGGGCCAAATCACTGCCTCTTCTAATAATAAACAAAAAAACATATACTAAACAAACCCACTGTTCCACGCTCAATTTTTGAGAAACTGAATGTAATAATCTATTTTGGAACTATGTTTTCTCTGTGCTCTTCCGATCTCCATTTAAAAATGCATCCAAAGAAAATTTCGCAAAAGATTATTTCTTCAAGAAGCACATGTACAAGAAAGAGGAACAAAAACTATCTCTACAAGGGTTACACTTAATAGACACTCATCTAGTGTCTCTGTGCATGTGCCTTGTCTTGACCGCCAACAACACGAACACGAGACTTCAATTCTAAAATAAATTTATTTCAACAAATATAAATATATATATATACACACACATCAAGCGGAATAAATAAATTCTTGATAAAATGAAGGATACATCACTATAAAATAAATTTTCATCTCAATATATGGTATTGTAATGCAATGCATATCTCTCTCTTATTTTATTTATATACTAAAAGGCAATTATATATCATGAGTAGAAATTATCAATGGCACCCATTTTGTTGTGGATGCAGACCAATGAATAATTCTGTCACCACACCAGAGCTCGTTGAATTTTGGCTGCAACTCCCATTTTCCTTCTGCTCTTCTGGGGTTTGATCTGTTGCTTTCAACCCGCACTGCAATTATAATAACCCATAATAATCCTTTTAGCAGTTTTAGTGAGATTGATGCATCAAACAATATACGTACTTAGTAAATATACAAGAGAAAAGAAGTACCTTTTCACATAATTTTGCATTTTCTTCTAGCAGAAACTTCTCCTGAGTTTGTAGACAAGTACATTTGTCAGTAGTAATTAGGAATTACCATATTAAATAGGATACAAGCATCATACTAATTGATTACTCTCTCTGTTAATTTTGTAAATTAATCATACCTTTGCTTTTAGTTTTTCTATTTCTTCATTGAACAATAGAGCCTGCATTCAAAAATGCAACATTTCAATCAAATTTTTGACTTCAAGAAAAGGGGAATTATATATCTTTAAAAATATATACCTTTCTTGATCTGATGAGCTTTAGGCTTCTTTCCAACTGGTTATCAATCTCCTGGAGTTCCTCGAGTGAGCAAGTCCTCAAATTGTGCCCTAAAAGCTTCCTAAAACACCCAAAATTTAATCGATTGGTTAGAGCCTGGCTGAGAAATCAGGAAAATAGGCAAAGTCCGGAAGAGAGCTCATCATCATGCTAAGCCTAAAAAGGTAGCAAACTTACTTTTTCAAGAAAAATAAGCAAATACTTCATCAATTATAAAAGGTTAACCTTTAGTTCTAAAATGTCTAAACACAAAGAAAAGAGGGGGAAAAAATAAAAAATTAGAAGGTACTTGGAAGCTCATTCAAGGTATTTGAGCTTCAAGGTAACTTTTTAAAGTAAATTTCAACCTTCTTAAGCTTAGCCAATCTTGCTCTAAGTTATATAAGCGCTTGAGGAAAATTAAAAAACTAACTGTTTGGAACTTTCGAGGTGCTCCATCTGGCGTGCCAGGAATCCTGCTTCCTCCTTAAATTGCTGCAGAAATCAGTATATGTGCATCATACAAAACGAACATCAAGAGGCAATAAACAAAATATTCAACAAAGAAGCCGAGTTTTAGCTTGGATTGTTAGAACAAATTCCAAATGGAAACTTTCTCACCTGCATTTGTCCTTCAACTTCAGAATGATTATAAGTCTTTTGCTGTTCTCTTGCATATTCAAGGTATCTCTTTATAGTCTTCTGCATGCTGTATAAAAGATTATAAAAATATTATTGGACAACTAATTTAGAAGGTGTTTGATTCTCTTTTTCAAAACACATTATAGTCTCACCTGCCACTGATTTGACAACTGCTCATTTATAACCACAAATTTCAGACTTCCATTAAATCTACACCACTCATTTCAGCTCATTATAATTCGTCTTTATAAGTCAATGTACATAATGAGAATAAACGGCTACTTAGAAAACTGCTAAACTTAATACATGTAGTATGTGGCCAAAGGGGAGAGGGGGTGTAGAGTAGTGAATATGAAAATATAGCAATACGAAAATCAAGACACAGCCTTTTAGTTTCTGTTGATTTATCATAGGTTTCAGTCTTTCAGAAGGCTAGGAATCAAATTGCACTGTTAACTTACAAGAGTAGCACATATTTGGAAAATACTCTCTTCATCCCACATGTATAGGCTTGTTATTCTTTTTTAAATATCCTAAATATATGTGCTTGCTTCTTTATTCAGAAGTCTAATATTCATTACTTTACTAATTTATCTCTGTTCAATTATTAATTATAACTATCAATTTTAACAATCTAGTTACGGCAACGGGAGGTGACATTACAGCACCTCTCGGTAGTGTTAGAAATTTTTTTTCAATTTTAAATTATACTTATTAAATAAGGATAAATTAGAAACACAATTTACAAGATGTATGTTTCTAATATTGTTCATAATCTTTGTGAAAGTTCAAATTATCCTAATAATAATAATAAAGGAAAAAAAACCCAATTTTTCATCTTATCATATCCTACCCTTAAGAAACACATGGTGATCTATTTAGAAATCCTAGTCTATTAGGAAATATTTAACTATCATAATGATTGCTAGGAAAATGTTATGTATGGGGAAGTATTCACAAAATCTTTTATAAAATAGAGTAATTTTACCATTTTATCCTTGAGTATTGCGTGATTGGGGAAAAATGATCTAGGAATAAGATGGTGAATTTATCATGCTCTAGTAAAAGATTTTATGAAAACTTCCCTACAAATAGCAATACTCTAATTGTCATTTATTTAATCTACATCAAGTCATCAACTATTCCAATCGAGCATACATCTTCTCCAGCATTTCACAATTATGACATCTTTTGGTAGCTTGCTCAAAAGAGCAAACCTATTTATATATGATATCAACTGACGTGGAATTGATAATACATACACCCCCCCTTTTGGTTTAATGTTTTTCCTATTAATAATACTAATATCTTGGACTGGATTTTCGAGTTGTGATATTTCTAGAAAAAAAAAAAAAAAACTGACCTGGAATTGATCGTGCATAAGTGTGAGAACATGAAAATCGCAAATAACATTCTCGGTTATGTTTATTAATTAATTCTTTGAGAAGCGACTCTCTAAAATATCCATATTAGTGATTGAAAACTAAAGGGAAAAACTAATCATGCAAAATTATTTTATTTTATACACATAAAATAATGTTTAGTATACTAGAGATAGACCATACCTATACACACAATTTCAAATCTTACCATATCGATTAGAGATAAATAGCAATGAGGATGTGATTTTTCAAAATCAAAATTGTGGAAGATGTCTTTAACATCCTCCAAATATGAATAGGTGTAAGGATAAAGTTTTTTACCATTTTTTCTCTTAATTTTATCACTAGATAAGATATTCTAGTAAACATGATCCATAGACTAAACTGGATCTTATTTTCTCACCACTATCTTTTTCCCTTGCCAAACACAACGAGTGATGTTGTTTATCTAGATTGTCTAGTTGACATCACTACATTGGATGATGAGTAGCTAAGCATAATTAAGTATATGTGGGACTTCATTTATTCAATGACCAATAATGAAATGACAACTAGACTGGAGACCAGTCGTTAGTATAGATAAATAGCATTATTCAAATACCATAGTCCAATTTTACAAAATACCTCACTCATCCAAATTATTTTGCACATCATTGTGCTGATATAAAATGTATTATTATATATAAAATCACACATATATAATTCATAACCTTAATAAATAGTTAATTAAGATTATGTGACAAATAATCTACATAATATTAATTTTTTTAATATTGAGCTGAGATAGTTCCCCAAAAAAATATTTTTAATAGACCGTATTAGATATGAAATATATATTTATGTTATAAAATAAAAATATATATTAAAAATATTAAAGTTCACTGGAAGAAATATGTACGCAGTGTATTGAATGAAATCCCACTATAATAATAATAATAATAATAATAATAATAATAATAATAAAAGCACTTACATGACTATACTTATCAAATGCTAATTTTAATGTTCACATCCGTTTTTTCAAAAAAATTATTACAACAAAATAATCAATAACTTTTTAGTAACCATTCCTTTTGAAAAGCTCTACTGGCAAAGGCAATCCTCATCATAGTCGTGCCAAACAGATCCTAGTCTAGAGATTCAAGATGGCATAACGAGTGTTGTATATATATTCATTGATAATCCTACGAGATCACAATAGAGATTGTGATGGACAAAAAGGGCAGGTATTATTCCCTTCCAAATTTGCAATGTCAGTGAAGGATTATTTCTTAGGATCGAATGTTAACAACACAGTTGGAGTGCTATATGGACACTTTTTTTGGTAACCATTTATAAAAAGGTAGATTTATAAATGGATTTAAAATTCAAATTTTATGTAGGTGTCGACATTTAATTGTGTCATGTGGAGCTAATAATTAAAATGATGTGAAAGTTCACATAACATCAAAAATGTGGTTAAATGTGGCGGCGTCATGTGTCAAAACTCATATATAATTCTATGTTATCTAAAAGATACCTTACATTTTCTATGTTTACAATATTATTAAGTATCGTGAGTAAAGATTAAAGATATGGTGTGCACACTAAATAGAACAAAAACAAGCACTAGCGTTACAAACAATATATAGGTCTTAAAATACATGCTGAAATCTTTCTTTAAAAAACCATTACCTTTGCAATATCATGTCTCCTTCAAATTCAAATAAAATCATAGCTTAGCTTCTTATATTTAGTGAAAGTGACAATAAATGAAAGCAGTGAAACTAATTTCCACTACTTATGAAATGCATATTAGAGGTCAATTACAAGTCAAGACTACACTTTTAATTAAGTGGATAGAGATTGACTATATACAAGTGAGTGTGTTTATGTGTGAAGGCATGTGCATGTTATCCACAACAGTTTGTGAAGAAAAGCACTTGACTATGATGTTGAGTGTGATTATATATATATGGGCCAATACTTACCAAATACTTAAGACTTGGTGCAAAATAAATGCTTAACAAAACATACTATTTCAACAAGGTTAAAGTCAATGATATGATGATTACCGAAATTCACCCCCACCAAAACTTTACTATCGATTTAGTGCAATCAATATTGGTCAAAAACTGTATTTTGGTTGAAAGAGAAGGTGTTCCAGTTACCGCAAACAAACAATTCTCATTAATTTTGGTATAATGATGAACAGACAACATTGATAACACAAATTTTGGGCTAATGTATGGATATTTGACACACTTAACTTCACTTAAATTAACCCAATATGGGATAGTATAACTGTCAAATAGTACAGTCTCTGCAAAGGTACACAAAAGCCATACGTACTTGCTTCATCAAGTGATCAACTGGTCCAACAGTACAATAAAATGTACCAAAGTTGTAGAAATCCAAATAATAATCTAAAAAATTTGTAGAAACTTACTTGGAGCTTGAAAATTCATAAAGTTTTCCTTTTTGAGAGAAAATGATCAAAGCTACTTCAGCATCACACAGTACCGAGAGCTCATAAGCCTTCTTCAATAGCCCGCTTCGACGCTTGGAGAAGGTTACCTGTCTGCTCGTTGAATTTTCAATCAGCTTCATTTCGACCTTTCCTCTCACCATTTCAGTTTTCTGCATCCAAAATCACCTAATTTTTTGTTAATTTTGATTTCATAATGAAACCCTAAAAAGAAATCAAAGAATACCAATCTGGGTAGAAACTTGTTGACTAAAATATTTTGTCCAAATTTCTGTGAAAGAAAAAGAGGATCTCATTGAAATTGCTACTAACCTGATTTATATATATTCACCAGAGGTGCAGCAACAGAGAGAACCCCAAAAACCCTAGCAAATTTTCTTGAAAGAAGTTCAGACTGCTGCCCAATTCCAGCAAGAAAAGAAAAGGGGGGAAAAAGAAAGGAAGAAATAAGAAAAAAAAATCAAGAAATTCCTTTAAAATTTTCCCTGATTAACTGAGAAGTCAATGGATGAAACAGCAAGGATTACAACCTGTGAGACAACCCCAGAAACATCTGAACCTAGGAATTACTCCATGCTACGGCATCGGAAGTCTGAGGATTAATCAGAACCAGCTCAGAAAATGAGATTTACACAAGGAAGGGAATAAAAAAAGAAAAATTTTCCAGTGTTTTCAAGATTTTATAAGGGGAGGAGAAAGAAAATAGAAAATGAGACCAAAAACTTTAAAGACATGAAGGATTTCTCTGCTTCTTTGATGCAACAATTTCTTTATTTCCAGACCACAGAAGCAAACATTTCCTTATTAATCACATATCTGTTATTCGCTTTGTCTTTTTCTGTCAACTTTTAACCACAAAAAAGGCAAGGCACAAAAAGGAGTCAATTCAAGGAATAAAAAGACTCCAAGAAAATTTTTTATTTTATTTTTCTATCTTTTTTTGGAAAGTGAAAATTGGAGATAAAAACTACTGTCATGGGTGGCCTTTACTGGTAGTGTGATTATACAAGGCTTCATTATCTAAAGGGCACTAAAAAACATTTTTTTGTTATTTATGTGTGACATTAAAATTTTTAAAATGTCATTTGTTAAAAAATAAGCGTTATTATGACTTCAATTTTTTAAAAATTTTAATGAAAATTATTAGATTAAAAATTAAAATGTATTTTATTATTTTAAAAAAATTAAACCAGACCTTTGAAACTTATATTTGTTATTAATCATCAAAGGCTAAAAATAATAATAATCATCATATATTATTATAAAGCAAATAAATTAATAAGAAAAGTGGGTACCATAATGAAAACGATTATTTTTAATATGAAATACTATGATTTATTTTTTTCTAATATAACCTTTATTTAATCAAAAGAGGCACCATTTTATATTATCGCGTGGGACACTCAAATTCTTACAAGTGCCCTGGTTACTTTTATGCAGTGTTCTAAAAAGCTCACTTAGGCAACGCCTATGGTTGAAGCTTGGCTCCACGCTTCGTCAAACTTTGCATTTTATCAAACATTGATTGCACTTTTGTCGCGCATTGGTGTTCTTAGAAGCGCATAAGTTCAACATTTGGCCTTGAAGCTTTTTCACATCTCATGCTTTCTAGAACACTATTTTTATGGAGAAGAGATGCTTTTGGCACAATTGTTTGAAAATAACAAAGTGTTTGGCAACGCGTGAGATTATAATCTAAATTATAATCTGTCGCACATCATCATTTTATTAATTTCACTTTTTTCAAAATATCAAAAACTAAAAGTCAAGTGACTATATTTTACATTTTATAAAAAATAATTAGTAAAATAATGTCACGTAGTAAATCACAATCTAAATAAAAAAACCCGCCAAACAGATTGTATATATATATATATATATATATATATATAGAGTTTATACAAAAGGGGATTTCTTTTTAAAAATATATATTATTAAAAATTTTTGGGGATGGGGTTAACATCAGAGGTGAACATCATCGTACAAATGATTTGATGTGTCGACGAATTGGATGCTGCCAGCACAGAGTAGCCAGTTTTCCAAAGATGGTCACCCCGACCAATGGAAACAACACAATGCGAGTCACGTGGATGTGGCCTCCATTATCTGTTTAGCCATTCCCAGAATATACCCTAATACTTCCAGTGCCAATTGTTGCTTGCGCCTGGCGGCCCCTACGAATTGCGTAGTAAGAGCTTGTCGTTTCGAAATTTTTTTTCCACGGTAAAATCTATTAATAAATTAAACTCCTATCAATAACAAATTTTCTGTAAATAATGATAGATTTTTCATATATTTTTTAATAATCTTTTTCCATTTTTTCACCAGATATTTTAAACAAAAAATTACTTTTCATTTCAAAAACTAAAAACTAGCTACAAAAAAAGAAACACTCGTTACTTTGACCAATGAGTGCGAAGACAAATAGACCTTTGGTAACAATTTAAAAATTAAATTAATTAATTTATGCTTATAACTATAAACTTAGACCTTATACGATTTTGAAGTATCTTTCCAACCACATATTTTTTATTAAAATATTCATTTTAAAAAAATCAAAATCATGCACCACTTGACTTCACTTGGCCTGCCAAAAAAGTTTTGGTATTGTTTACGAATTAATTCAAATCTTAAATAAAATTTATTCAAATCAATCAAATATATATATTTTATAAGATTCGCATTTAATGTATAAATCTCTACCGTTCAACTTCACACATTATTTCTTATTAAAATTAATTTGCTAAGTCTATACAGGACAATCACATTTTAAATTTGGGTAAATAAATTAACATCACACTTTTTTATAAACCCACCACTTTTATTTATATTAATAGTCCATGGACTTTATGTATTATTATATTATATTATATTTATATCTATATAATTTTTATCTTGTATCTTTTCTATAACATTTAATCAATTAGTACTCCTTACATTAAATAATAATAGTTTTCATCAAAGTTTCGTTGTTAGCATACATCCGAATGAGGGGAAAAAATTATAATTGCGCTTAACTATGCGTTATTTTTTTCATCTAAAATATTTAATGACTGTTCCATCAAAACTTTTGGATGGAACCTTAATCAAATACAAGATATGCCAATGAATGATAGTTCAAGAATAAAATTTATTTTAGAAAGTTAGAGACATAAATAAATAAATAGTATAAGTCAAGGACGAATTATGTAATTAAAAACGTGGTGTAGTTATAAAAAAACGTAGTGTTAATATAACTAGTCTTTAAATTGTGTGGTGGTGTGCAAAATTGTGAAAATGACTTTTTAACGACGGTTGCAAAAAATGTTTTTTTGTAGAATCAATTTTGTATGTCCCAAAGTTAAAACGGGTCTCAGTCGAATTGCTGAAGACAATTTATCACGAGTAACGAACTTCTATATGAACCCGTGTGATTAGGAAAAAAAAGTCAATTTCAATGCTATTTGACAAGAATGACGAAGAAAAAATAAGACATTCACCATCCATCTAATGTTGTAAATTGTAGCTCTATTAAATACCCAAATGGCCCGAAAAACGTATGTTTTTGTGAAGAATAATGATAACCTTCTCTATTAGCTTACTGGTACCGATTGATAGAAATTTAAAGCATTTCATTTCATAGAGAGAAATTAGAGAGCAAACCTATCAATCAAAATATTTGAATTGTTTGAGATTTTTTTTTTAAAGGCAAAATTATCAAAAGCTGAATTAATAGGTGAACTGATATGGAGAGATATCATTACTCTTTTGTGAATCATTATATGTGATTTTGCTTTTCTCGTGCACTTTTTATATATTTTTTAATAAAATAAATGGCTCGAAAATGGAATATTTTTACGCTTGTTCATTGATTTATCAGACAAAAGACAAAAAAAATATTATTTAGAAAACAATTCTAGCTGCATAGTTTTTCCCTTGAGCTAGATCAACTACTAATGGAAATCAGTCAAGTCACATGTAAGGTTCTTTGTAAGAGTCCGATCTAACTCTATAGAATCACCATTTTTTACTGGTCCGGTTATAGAAACAGGTCGGGCTCTGAATTCAGAACCTGATATGTTTCAGTAGAAAATCTATATTTTTTGCTCTTCATCTTACTATTTTCAAGAAAATAGATTATTTTACATGTTTTACCAACAGTGTGTTTAATTACCAAAAATTTTTTATAGAAAATAGATTTTTCCACTTAAATGTGTTTGATTGATAATTTTTTATGAAAATTATTTTTTTTACCTTTTGGTCATACGACTCATTTTCCTTGAAAATAAGGAAAACATTTGCCTATAAGGTGTAAGTTTTGTTTTTTTAGGTAATTTGTACTTTTTTAATTATATTTTTAATCAAACACGTCGTAATTTATTTTTTATGAAATTCAATAGCCACTGATTCAATTCCCTATGCTAGATCTAGGCTTTAATTCCCCTATTTGACACTCTACTTATAATATTCAAAAAAAAAAAAAAATAAAAAATACCGTCAATTCAATTCATAGGAACATATTTTCTTTCCCGATAAATTTTATACTTATAATCAAACGTACCCTTATAATAAATATCACTAACCAGTAGAATCAAATGTAATTAGAGAAGTTCAAAAAGTGAATATTTAAAATTTGTAATCATTGAATTAGAAAGATTGGGTTTGACACTTCATCTTGATTTTAAAAAGTTACTACCTCCATCTCAAAAAGATAATTCTATTCATTTTTTTCATATAAATTAATAAAACTTCATTTAATAGTATTGAAGAACTAAATTTTAACAATATTTCTCTATTATATCATTTTATTTATTAATTATTCCACATTAATATTTCTATCTTTTTATAACTATACATATTAAATAGAGACATATAAGAGAATTAATATCTCAATTATTGTAAAAAGGAAATTAGATCATATTTTGTGATGAATGAAAAAGGAAAACTAGATTATTTTTTTAAGACGGATGTAATAAAATAGAAAATCTACTAAAACTGAATTGGGTGCATTGACTTTTAAAAATAAATAATATTTTTTATTTGCCTCGTGAGATGCTCTAACATCCTCTTCTCTATCTTTAAGGCCCGTATGATTTTGATTTTATAATAATTGATTTTGTTAAAAGTGATTTTTTAATGTTAATGTGTAGTTGAAAAGTAAGAAAAAATTATGAATTTACATGTAATTTTATTTTAATAGTTGAATGTGTGATTAAAAATGAATGTGAATGAAAATTGATTTTAAGAAAATCAATTCTATATAGGGCCTAACTAAAAGCACCCCCGTTAAACCAGGACAATTCAACCAAAATGGTAGAAATGTGAAGGGGTACTATTATAATTTGGTGTTCAAGGGTAGCCAGTAATTGGCATTTGGGATCAATTTGCACCTAACTATTTTAGCCAATGTAACCATTTTTTGAAGGAACTAGTTATCAGAACGTGCCTTGCACATTGTATGATATAATAAATATATTTTAAATATATAATTTTCATTAAAATATTTTATTTTATTATGAAAACACTACTCTATACATGATATTTATTGTCGACATTACACCTTTTTCGTTTTTGTCGTCTCATTTGACCACCACTTTTGTTTGTATTGAAATTACCCGTGAAAGCACAACATGTATTTGTTTAATGTTCCCATTTTGAATTTTATAGGTATTCTCTTTCCAAATTGCATTGCATCGCATCACTAAACATTTGAATTGTGTCACCAAATAATATAGCTTAGATTTTATTAGCCTACGAAGGCATAAAAAGAAATGAGTTAGTATGTAAAAGAATTGCTAAGATAATAATGTAGTGATTCAAATATAAACTAAGAATATGAAGTATTAAAATAAAAGTATTACATCTTCATCTATTAAAATCAATTTTTGAACTTGAATGAGACATTTTGCATTTGTGTAGTTTTCAATGAAACATTTACAAATGATGAAAAGTTAATCTGGCGCTCCTGTCTTGATCAAATGTACTCAATTCCTTTATCAATATACATTGTTTTTTTAGTTGATGCGGACGGAGTCATTTTGCTAAAGAACATGTTAAAACTAAGAATAGATAGAATCAAAGGGAAAATATAAGTTAGATTTGTGTTTCAATATTCTTGAATTTATTTGGATCTCCATCATCAATTTATAATGGGTAAAGTATGCGTGAAGAAATGGAACATGAACGTTGATATGGTGGGCAATTACATCACATTAAAATGATTAATTATAGTATAGCCGCATGAAAATTATGAAATTTTTAATATTATTAAATTCAATAGAAAATAATTATTTTATGACATTCATTTGTTTTGACCATGGAATTTGAATGAAATCAAAAATCCATGTATTGATTAGTTTTTTTTTTAAGTTGTAATGATTAATTTTATAACATTCATGTATATTATACATATTAAAAGTATGTAAATCGATATTAAAATAAAAATACAAAACTAAATCAATATTGTACTAATTTTGTTCCTAAATTTTATATATTAAAACATAAATCATGATTCAAATACAAAAATAAATATGTCTTTCCATTTCATTAAATTTTCAACCTACAAAATTAGCCTGAATTGAAAGTGTAATACATATAGTCTTTTTTATAGAGATCTCAAGTCGAAAATGCATACTCATATATATCATAGCTACAATACGAAATTAAAAAAGAAAAAACGCTCACAGTATGCATTAACTAAAAAATTTACACAATTATTAACATCGAGGTATTATTTAATTTTCGTGTGAGTATTAACGTCAAGGTCCTATTTTCCACATTTTGAACTGGTCGAGACAAAAGTTAACATCTAAATAAAGCAAATCTCTTGATCAAGAATTTTGTGCACAGGGATTCTTGCATATTCGTTATGTAAGTATTAACGTCGACATCATATTTTGCACATTTTGGATTGGTCGATGCATAAGTTATCATATCGTCTCTAAGGAAAGCAAATCTTAGTTCAAGAATTTTGTGCACATGGATTCTTGCACATTCGTTATTAAAAAAAAAAAAAAAAAAAAAAAAAAAAATCTGCTGAAAGAAAAGGATCACTAATTCACTATTGAGTTTGCTTTCTACTTGAAAGTTTGAAATGGGGTGCTAGATGAAACTCTATAGTTCAATTCTCCCGACATTGGGATTATACAATATAGTCTAATTGGATTAGATGACTTTGTATGATAAAGATTAGAGACAAAATAGAATAAACTATTTGAGTATAGTAATGTAGAGAATAAATGTGGTGAAATAAAGTTAATGGATCTTATAGGAATTAAAGGAAAAAAAAAGTAAGAGTAAATGTGGAATCTGAATGTTTTACAAAAATTTCACCTTTTATGTAGTAGTGATTAATCAATATAACCTTTAAATACTCTCCATATGGGTTTTCAGCACCCACAACGCCCAAAGGATGTCGTTATAAGATCTTCTATCCCATGTGGTTGTATGTATCGACTCATCCAATTTTCATGAACAAAGAGTTGAATTTTGATCTGGAGCCATGAGGTGTCTCAATCCTATGCCACTAATTTTAAATAGGGGTATTTTAGAAAATTAAAAAATCAAATAAGGAAAGTGAAATATAATTTGAGACGAAGAAAAAAGAACCTGAAAGGGTATAATAATAATTGCCAAACGACTGGAATCTTTTCTTCCTCACTAGCCCCAAAAAAACCACGCATAATTGTTTGTCCGTCCTCACATTCTCCTTTTCTTCCTACATTTCATTCGGCCGACATCTACCGCATAACTTACCAACTGAAAGGAGTCTTTTCTTCCTTACTAGCCCAAAAAAACTGCATATAGTTGTCTGTCATTCTCATCTTCTTCCTTCATCTCTTCCATTTCAATGTTCTTGCGTTCTCTTTTTCTTCTTACACATAATTGTTTGTCCGTCCTCACATTCTTTCTTCATCTTCTCTTCCATTTCAACCTTTACATTCTCCTTTTCTTCCTACATTTCAATCGGCCGACATCTACCGCATAACTTACCAACTGAAAGGAGACTTTTCTTCCTTACTAGCCCAAAAAACTACATATAGTTGTCTGCCCTTCTCATCTTCTTCCTTCATCTCTTCCATTTCAACCTTCTTGCGTTCTCTTTTTCTTCTTACACTCCAATCGGTCGGTATCCACCATATAACCGTATACTAGTAATAATAATAAAGAGAGAGAGAGAGAGAGAGAGAGAGAGAGAGAGAGAGAGAGGAGATGTTAGGGCCGATTCCAAATTGAACTTCCGATACAGTCAAATAATGAACAAGCCTAGACAAATGTATTATTTATTTTAGGGTTAATTTCATAAATCATTCCCAACTTTTAAATAAAGTATCAGATGAATTCTCAACTTTTTTTCGACTTCATGAGTCTCTAAACTATCATAAATTCGCACGAAAGAGTCATTTTGACAGATTCCGTGAACATTGCCGTTAGCTTTTCAATGAAATTACTGTTATAACTTTTAACTTTTTTAATTTTAAAAACAAAAAGTTTAAAATTACCATTTGCGACGACCAAAAGGGGGTGAATTTTCCGACAACAAATGGGGAGGATTCACCCTTTTTTTGGTCCCTGGAACGACAACATTTTGTTGCCTTTTTGGGTGTCCAAAAATGATTTTTGGGGGAGGGGGATCCCCCATTTACCACTGGAAATGGTTATATGCTACACTTTCAGGCAAAAAATTGAGGAATCCCTCTTTTTGGCTATCGGAAATGGCCGTATCCTGGGAACCATTTCAGGTAGCCATTATTGGGAGGGGACAGTGGGGATGAGTGTTTTCTTTTCTTTTTTTTTTTAATTTTTATTATTTTTAAACCTTTTGTTTTTAAAATTAAAAATTTAAGAATATAACGGTAATTTTATTAAAAAGTTAACAGAAATACTTACACAACCCGTCAAAAAAGACTTTTTGTACAAATTTATGAAAATCTAAGGACTCAAGTGGTCAAATAAAAAGATATTTATCTTAAAGATTATGGACGATTTGTGAAATTAACCTTTTTTTTTAATTCTGCAAGAAATTGCTGTCCTTCCTGGCAATGAAGAAGAGAAAAATGGGGGACCGGAAAAAAACGGGGAATGCAAACAAGAAAGCAAAGACGGAGTGGCCATCCGTCAAACCGAAGTCTAATCTTCAGATCAGTCGCCTCAAAGAGAATGATCTATTCACTGTATGCTCTATTTTTTCGTTGAATTCTTCATCATATTTTTCAATTTTATTAATTGTCTTGCTCGGGGATCTTTGTTGATGTTATTGAGGATTCACCTTGTTAATTGGGTTTTTTCTCCACTTGGATTTCAAGCGAAATTATTTACTTGAGAGATTTAAGATGTGCCCAACTGCCCATCATTTTTTTTCTCCTTTTTAACGTTTTATAAAAACTCATTTTTTGTTTTCCCCTTCTTATTGTGGATTGCATTTGTTATTTAAAGTGATTATTTTGTGGACGTAATTGGAGTTGGTTCTTGATGGTTGTAAAAATAGAACAGACTGAGCTTTGTGTTGGCAATTTTGATAAAGACGGCAATTCTTTTGACGGGGTTTTGGTGTAGTTGGGGCAATTTCCTTCCTCTATGTCGCATTACCCTCACTGAAATGTTCTAAGCTAAAGGCGAACATATATCTTTAGGTGTGTAACTCATGTTCTGCATCCACTTAAAGAATCCGTATTTGTGAAAGTGGTGCATTTCTGGAGGAGAGATGTATAAGAGGGTGGGGCTAGACCTCAATAACTTGCCTTGCTCGCAGCAGTTGCGACAAAGGGCAGAAAATGGTTATTGTTGCTGGCCTGCGAGTTACTAGAAAAAGTTTAGTTTTGTTGTTGTGGACAGAGGCAGAACTGATAGAGAAATGTGGATGGCAATGATTCAAACAATTTTAGAAACTTCATTATTTCCGGAAAAATCTTGAATTTAGCTCTTTAGAACTAACTGGATTAAGATTACCCTTATTTCTCCTCTTTGTCCCTGAATTTTTCTGTACATATTCAGATTTCGAACTACTTTACACCTGCTGAGGCGAAGGCATTCATTAAAGTTGCAGAAGGAATTGGTTTTCTCCACCAAGGAAGTCTTGGTCCGACCAAAGGAGAAGCTTATAGAGATAATGATCGAATAGCAGTACATGATCCTGTTCTTGCTAATGCCATATGGGACTCTGGACTGAGGAACCTACTTTCCGATATTAAGATTCGAAGCAAAACTGCAGTTGGATTGAACCCAAATATAAGATTTTATAGGTACATAGAGTTATAATTAAGGATGATGATGATATCCATTAATTGATCTTTAGGCGTTTTTCATTTTCTTTTTAATTTACATTTTTCAGATACACTGCTGGTCAGCGGTTCGGAAGACACATTGATGAAAGTGTTGATCTTGGAGAAGGGAAGCGTACACACTATACTTTGTTAATCTACTTAGTGGCATTCCTGGTGGAGCTAAGTTCAAGTCTAAAATTGATGGTGATCCGAAGGATTCTCTGTCTGAGCCTCTGGTTGGAGGGGAAACTGTTTTCTACGGCCCAAGAAATACTCTGGTGGCTGAGGTATATCCAGATTCACTTTAGCACAATATACCCATTTCTCTTCGTCTATCAACGAAAAATATTATAGTTCTTCTATTTTTTTTTTTTTGGGGGGTGGGGGTGGGTTGATGGAGAATTAAGCAATGGTGATTTAAGTTCTTCATTTCTGGTGCTGGTGGGAACCTAATCACAGTTCATATTTTGCCATGCTTGC
>CAVNYN010236337.1:0-10940 GCA_963692815.1 Nyctanthes arbor-tristis
CAACTGGGCTCGCAATTTACCCTTTTTCCACGACCTCCAATGCAAATGCATCGCTATTCACATCCTCACTCGCTTCAAGCTCTACAATTCTGCCCAGTGTCTTGCGAAGGGTGTGGCCGTATCTTTTCCGGATTATGAAAAGGGATATACGGTATTTGAGTGCCTCAGGAAGTCGTACCACTTATGCAATTCGAGCTCAGCGGTTTTTGACTTAATGGTAAAGTCGTACTCTAATGTGAAAATGATAAATACAGCTCTGAACATGATAAGCTTAGCTAAGTCTTATGGGTTTATGCCTAGTGTATTATCTTATAATTCGGTATTGGATGCGGTAATCCGGGTTGCAGCACCTGGTTACATTGAGCTAGCTCAAGACTTATATGATGATATGATAAAAAGTGGAATTTCACCTAATGTTTTTACTTATAATATATTGATAAGGGGGTATTGTGGAGAGATCGGAAGAGCACACGTTGTTTAAAGGTTTAGAATTTTTTGAGGAGATGGAGAGAAAAGGTTGCTTGCCGAATGTGGTCACGTATAATACATTAATTGATGCTTATTGTAAAATCAGGAAAATTGATGAGGCATTTAGATTGAAAAAATTGATGCTTGAGAAGAATTTGGAGCCGAATATAATTACGTACAATGTGATACTCAATGGGTTGTGTCGAGAAGGGAGTATGAAGGAGACAAGCGAGGTATTCCAAGAGATGAAGAGGAAGAATTTGCAGCCAGATGAGATTACATATAATACTGTTGTTCATGGGTATTGTAAAGAGGGAAATTTGCACCAGGCACTTGTTGTTCATGCAGAGATGGTAAGGAATGGGTTGTCTCCCAATGTTTTCAGTTATACTTCTTTGATCAATAGCATGTGCAAGGCAAAGAATTTGCATCGTGCAATGGAGTTCTTTGATCAGATGCGATCTAGGGGATTAAGTCCCAATGAGAGAACATATACGACTTTGATTGATGGCTTCTGCCAGCAGGGTTTCCTGGATGAAGCTTATAGAGTTTTGAATGAAATGATTGGCAGAGGCTTTTCGGCATCCATTGTGGCCTATAATACATTGATCAATGGGCATTGTATGTTGGGTAGGATGGAAGATGCTTTACAAGTTATTCAAGAAATGATTGGGAAAGGAATACAGCCAGATGTTGTAACATACAGTACTATCATATCTGGTTACTGTAGGGATTTTGATTTAGATAAGGCATTCAGAATGAAAGAGGAGATGATTCAGAAGGGAATTTTACCAGATGCCATTACTTATTCATTGCTAATTCAAGGTCTTTGTGGGCAGAGGAGACTAACTGAAGCTTGTGAACTTTTTGAAGAAATATGGAGAAAAGGTCTGCAACCGGACAAGTATACATATACTACTCTCATTAATGCGTATTGTGCTGAAGATGATGTTAGCAGTGCTATCCGTCTGCATGATGCAATGATCAATAGGGGTTTGTTTCCAGATGTTGTGACCTACAGTGTGCTAATAAATGGGCTTAACAAACAAGCTCGAAGCAAGGAAGCAAAAAGGCTTCTCTTTAAGTTGTTCTATGAACAATCTGTTCCCCATGATTTGACCTACGAATTTCTGATAGAAAGTTGTAGTAGTAATCAATTTCAGAGTGCCATAGCTCTAGTAAAGGGATTCTGCATTAAAGGTTTGATGAATGAAGCAGATCAAGTTTTGGAGAAGATGCTTCAGAGTGGCCACAAGCCTGATGAAGCAATTTATAATATTCTTATACATGGTCATTGTAGAGGTGGGGATTTGTACAAAGCCATTGATCTATACAGGGAAATGGTGCATCATGGGCTTACTATTCATGCTGTAACTGTCATTGCTCTAATTAAAGAAGTCCATAAAGCAGGGATGAGCGAGGAGCTCGGTCAAATTATTCAAAATACATTAAGAAGTTGTCAAGTCACTGAAGGTGAACTTGCTAAAGTCCTTGTTGAGGTCAATCACAGAGAAGGGAATATGAATGCAGTATTTCAAATTCTTACTGAGATGGCCAAAGATGGCCTTCTTCCGAATGATGTGAGAACAAGTTAGGTTTGTGAATGAATTCTGCTATGTACTTAGATGAAAACTTCATTTGGATTTCTTGGAGCTATATTCTTGAGTAGAAATGGATAGCACATTGCACCCGACAAATGAAGGAGATGTGGGTATCGAAAAGCCATGTTGCCTTTCAAGTGGGCCTCAAGTTAGGCATGGTTGTTTACTTTATGTAGCGGTCAATTCACGGCAAGGAATGCTCCTTGGAAGAAAGTTGAAGAGGAGAGAGGCCACCGTGATGTTGTCTGTGCTGTTCTATTAGCCGGGAGAACATAAACCTTAGCCTGCAACCTGTAGTTTTATTTTAATCAGTTCATCCTTAACCCCACATATCCAGGCGGTCCGTGTTGTTGCTGGTACTTCATCCTCCCTTCTCCTGAACATAGATATGCTTGATTCGTCTTCTCAGAGTATATTAATCCAAATCACAGAATTTCTCCTGCTTACTCACCTCAAATACTTTTTCCCCTTTTCGTCTCATCATAAATGGTCAAATGTCCTCAAAATTTTGTTAAACTTTGAAGTACTAATTATGGCACATTCACCTAGTAATTCTTTCTGCATTAAGTTGTGATTGCATAAAGATTGCCTGTTAAAACTGCTTGAGTTCAGTGCACCATGTAGTTGGGAGTTCCAGCTATGTAGAACCAGTAATTATGGTTAGCTTTGACAGAGTAGTACTTTTTCATTGAGATAATTTTGGTATAGAGAAAATATACAGCCGTCCCGTTTGGCGTTTGGGTGTTACCGCATTTATTTGTAACAGAAATAGTTTGTTCAAAGAATTGAATACGGAATATCAAGGAAATTTTGCGTCATGACTCGATATTTATTCAATGGTTAGGAACAATAAATATATGTGGGGCGAAGACTGGCCGGTTTTCAACTGTGGGATGATGAGTATTCTGGACAGTACGGGTCTCTATTTCAAAGTATTCGGCGGAGGTTCCTTCCTTGAGGCTAATAGCATGTGCTGTTGCTAGGCCTGTACTAAAAATTCTGTCTGAATTGCCCTGCACGTGTTAAAGAGGTTTGATTTTCTTAGGTTTTTGCAACCTCTGATTCCATTTCTTGTTCACACTACATTCATAACTTGATAGACTTCTTCTCCTGGACCATGATTCGAATTCTTTAATGAATTACTACATGTTAGTTGAACATCAATGTCTGAATATATAACTTTGTCTTGGTGGGTCTTCTTTTTATTTGTGATAAATATTAGGTTCTATGATGATCATCTGGTAGCATCCAAGATTAACTTTTTCTACAAGAGAAATGTCGTCGACCCCTGTGACCTGTGACTAAATGATTACACTTAACCAGATTTTCACCCAACATCACGGGCATACTTTGCTTTTTGATAAAGCTAATTATGCTCGAAGCTACCAGAGCATGACCCTGCATAAAGTGCAAGTAATGCCTGGTATTTTACAAGTCCTGTGAAATTACCTGCTTGTCGCTTGTACGTATATGATGCACGCACGCAAGTCATTGTGGTATTTGTACCTTTCATCAAGCATAAAGCCAAAAAAACTGGATAATGTAGTAAAATGTATCGATGATACAGACCAATGATTAAGAAATCAAGGAATGGATTATCGAATACTGGTAACCAGCTGAAGAAATCTACATATAATCTGGTCCTCAATTATGGGGAGTAAATGTAATATAAAAAACAGTATAAACTCAGGGCGAGGGGGCTCGATGGACGCGAACCCCACATAGTTGACGAAAAATTTCACAAAATACAGACTGAGGAAATCTGGTTTCAGTTCACCGACGAGATAAAGAAGCAGTAGGACCAAGTCCTTTAGAGACAGTCGTCATATTGTGAACAGAATCGGGATTGAAGCCTAAGCAGCCCAATAATCCTTGCCTGTATGGCAAGAACGTCTTCTTCTTCATCTCCTCTGCAAGTGCCCTTTTAACATTGTAATGCAATTCGTGAGATGAAATTGGTGGTCCTCTTCTTCTTCTCCTAGTCGACAGTGATCCTACACTCTCTGTAGACCTGAAGCTCGAATACTTCACTTCGTCTTGATGGGTTTTCTTCAGCAACGCATATTTCTTGAACTCATCTTGATCTGTTGCTCGACTTTCTGATGCACTTCTGAACAACAGTAAGTCCTTGATCTTCCATTTCTTGTACCAGAACGAGGAGAAAGACGTCGAAAACAGTGATGTCAATGAGGAATTCTTCAGGCCTTCTTGATCATTATTATCTGGTTCAAATAATAAATCTGAAACTCTAAAAGGAGATAAAGATCTTGTCTGTTTATGCCTAGAACTTGAGCTACTCCTTTCTCTTCCTCGCGGAACTTCTTGCATGTTTTCTTTACGAGTGTGTTCAATGGCTGCTGCAAATAGATCAAACTCTTCTCTAATCTTGTGGCGAGGTGAAAACGCTTTTCCAAACCTTTTCTTGGGCGATTTGGGAGAATCCGGGGGCTTCCCATATTCATAGTGTAAGCGTGGTGGAGGCTTCAACGGCTTGATCTTGCCTCCATCGAAAAGTTCATCAGCAGATAAAGAAATTTTCTCCAAGTGCCCACTAAAATCAAAGGAAAAATCTGTATCCCTCTCTTCAGCAATAGCACCATCTTCATCAGTGTAACAACTCATTTCGTCAGCTTCCCTTGCTCTGGAAACTCCAGGCTTCTCTTCCCAGTTGAACCGAACCGAAGAGGATGGACGGTTGAATTCATCGTAGAAGGCCGTGGCACGGGTCGGGCTCGGGGGAGCACTGTAATAGGAGGTGCCAAAACGTTGAGGGCTAGAAGGGGCACTTATGTATGGTGATGTGCATGCACTGTCGAAGTTAAAGTCAGATGCCGCCGGCGCCCCCGCTGCCACTGCCGGAATCATCACTTCCACCTCCATTCTAGTTTGGGTATGAAGAGATAGAGACACAGAGGGAGGAAATCAGAGTGTTGCAAAAAGAAGAGTAACGGAGAAAAGTATATAAATGCAGACAGAAAGAGACCACCAAGAAAAGGGGTAGGAAAGGAGGGTTGGGGGCCGGGGAGCCGCCTTTTACATCAGGCTTTGATTATTTTGTTTATGGATTTTTATGTGCTATTTCATTATCTTGCAAAGTGTTTGGTTGAATTCTCATATTATAATCTGCTACACGATATCATGTCATTAGTTTCACTTTTTTCAAAAAGTCAAAAAGTAATAGTCAAGCCGCAATTGTTTACTTTTTACAAAAACAACCAATAAAATGATGACATGTCGCAGATTATAATCTAGATTATAATCTCAGAAAGTTGTCAAATACTTTGTTGATCTTGATTAGCACGCCTTAACCACTCCCCAGCTGTTAACGTGTAAATAAAAATTCATCTCGACATAACGACGACAATATTAGACGTTCTATTCAATCAACATCTTAACCCTTAAGCATATGAAGTTAGAGAGGCTTCGAGATGTAGACCCATTTGCAAACGTCTTGTTCAATCAAACGTTTTAAAAGTACAAGGACGATGGTTAAGGAGACTTGGAAACTTTTGAGGAAATGGGTGATCACATAATTGATAAAGATGGGAATTAAATGGAGATTTGATTTTACCGTTGGTTTTGCATTAATATTTAACTTTTTGCTTGTTTTTTGAATTTTAAAATCGATGGGAAATAATAATGATGATGATGATAATAGTGGAATAATCCAAGCTTGATATTAGTCAACCACGTACGGCTGCATTTTGGGTCCATTTATGGTATAATTAAAGACATTTATTAATTAATTAAAAATGTTGAACATTTGTATATAAGGTCCTATTTAATTTTGTATAACAAAAGGTCCTATTTAATTTCTTAGATTAGTTTTGTTACGACTTACGTGTAAGTTGAATTTTTGAATCTTATCTCTATGATTTTCTATTATTATATGTGCTAATTTCTACACCCCTATTACAGTTTTACTATAATAACATATATGTTACAGCGGAGTAGAGCGAAGTTAAAATAGATTATCGGAGTAACTAAGTAACGTAACAATGAAAAATAATTGATATACTAATTTATTTTCATAATACGGTTAATTTAGAATTAAATTCAAGACTGGAAGACAAATTTTATAGACTAAATCTTAGTTTCTAGATACAAAATCTTCATAGCGAAGCCTCTTTGTTTGATTACAAATTTCCAGTTTTCACACAAAATGCTGGTTTAACATTAATAATAATAATAATAATTACAATTTTCCACTTTCATTTTTGTTTTATTCAAATGAATTTTTTTTATAATGTTCAATTGGACAAGTGGAATAATGATTGATGACATAATTTTTTTTTTTAAAAAATCCACGAGCACACGTGCGAAAAAGAATATTTCTCTGCGTATTATTTTTAATTTTATAAATACACATGTATTTTAATTAAATAATTATAAAATGGGGTTTATTTTAAAAATTGATTGTGAAGAAAATAAAATAAAACTTTGTTGCTATAATATTAGAGATTTGGTATATTTCAATCCACTGAATTTGACCAAGATGAATATAGACATTGGCATTATCCATGTGCCTCTAATTCTCAAAATCATTTGTTTGACATTAATTATTTACATCAACATCAGTTGTTTTTTAATGTATTTTTATTTTATTTTCTAAATAATAGTCTTCTCAACTAACAAGAAAAATGTATCAGGAACAAGAAACTAACAAGAGAAAAGTTCGGTTCCAAAAAAAAAAAAAAAAAAAAAAAAAAGAAAAAGTTTAACAAGTGTCGCATATGGAGTAGAAAAGGCATGGTAGAATTTTGTTCCATCATTCATATTGTTAGGATAGTCGAAAAGGAATGTGGCGATGGCGTATATATTAGTTGTTGTATCTATTAACGTTGTGTTCGATGCCAAAAATATCATCATAGCAAGATACTCGACTCAGACAATACAACCATATTGGATAAAGTGTTTATTAGAATTTGGCATTAATGGACACTTGAGTATTGCCTTATAATTACAAACATGAAAAAAAGAAACAAGCAAAAGTTCAGTTGAGAACATTTTATTCTGACGTGTCTTGATTCCTGGTTAGCTCTGTGCTGGAGGAAGTTTTCCCTCGATGAAGGACGAAAAGAAGATAAGCGCCCGCTCAGGCTGGTAGCTCGGGACAAAATGTCCGGATCCTCGTATGGTAACAAATGTCACATTTTGGTATCCAACTACATAACCTCCAACCTTAAAAGTTACAAACATATGGTGTTATTAAGAGACAGAAAATAAGCAAGCAACATGAAAAATCTATCGTTTCTTTCGTAGTTACCTCTCCGTGGGAGTCCCAAGCATACCATGGAGTCTTTATAGGTGATCCAAGTTTTGGCATTGAATACCTGGTTGCTGTCACTGGTATTATCCCATCTGTATCTCCACTGCAAAACGCGAAATATACACTTGAAATTTGTTGGGAAAACCGCGTAAAATTTTGCGCATTAAGTGAATAAAGATAAGAAAGTACCTGTAGATCCATACTCTAATGCCACTGGCCATAAGCTTTTTTATTGTAGGTAATAATGTATCCGGCGAATCCTGCCAGCTACTGTGAACAAAACCGCTGTATAGAAATGAAGTGTAGTTAAGCCTCTATATCTAGAAGATCGATATGAACTAGTGTTGTACGAGGAAGAGTCACAAAAGAGTAGTACTTGCAATCATCCCACGGTCCAGGGAACCCGGTGGTGTTAGCATGAAGTGCCTCTTGCACTTCAGGAGTGTTTAAATAGGTAAAGACATAATCGTCTGAGCATGGATCGAAATTTGATACCTGCTTTAGAAGAAGAATGGGTTATTATACTGAGGAATAGAAGATAAATAAGCAGTCAAGAATGAGTTGTTAAAGAATTACTCCAGGAGCACTTGAAGAGGACGAGCACAGGGGAGCATAAATGTCGTAGATGAAGATGTTGCCTATGGTTTCCCAGGCTTGGTTCATGTAATCTTCACATACATCTGAAACATACGACGAGAAATTGCAATTTTTTATTATGCCTTCATAAGTCTCATCAGATATGAGAGCACTTGTCCAGAAATGGTCATAAGTGCCTGCATTGGTATCTGCATCATCAATTAATGCGTTCCCAATCTGAAAAATCAAATCCGCGATAATGTTGTAATAATTCTTGATATAAAGAACATATTGAATGAACAAGCAGAATATCGTATCAGGAAGCTTACAGCAATTCCTTTAAGGTTAATGACAGTTTGATTTGTGATTTTGTTGTTCTCGAGGATTAAATCAGCAAGCTGAGGAACATAATGACCAGCATAACTCTCTCCAGTTATATAGAAATCCCGTGTTTTGTACTCTGGGAATCTCTCCAGCCAGTTAACTAGAAAGGTATATGAATCTGATGCTGTTCTTTTGTCACCAGTTATATAATCTGATGATGTATTGGAATATGAAAATCCGACACCAGCTGGGGATTCCAAGAAAATGACATTTGCCACTGCATTTCACCAACAACATTGTTTTTCTTGTGCCTTCCCTTTCCCTCAGAAATACTTTGTAATAACTTGTTTTTGGGATACAAGTACTTACCGTTGTTCCACGCGTTTTGGTTATACCAAAGAGTTTTCCCATCGGGATTCACCCGGAAGGGTCCAAGTTCTGTCATTGCTCCTGCTCCTATTGAAGAACAGCCAGGTCCTGCAGTTTCAAGGAGACCTCAGATTTGGAAATTTTAATTGAGCACGTCAAGATACACTCCAGTGACAACACTAAGAAAAGAAGACAAGAAGACTATTGTCTTACCTCCGTTTAGCCACAGCACTAGAGGTTTTTCGGAAGGGTTTTCAGCCTCGGTAAAATAGTAAAAGAGTGCTCGGCCGGCTGTGGGATCAACAGTTACATACCCTGAATACTGAGAAAAATTCACCTTAGGTTGTCCAGGCAAAGTTAGGATCTTATCAAGTTCCTTTAGTCCCTCCTGGGGTGCAACATAAACTGGTGAATATTCAGTAGAGATATGATCCTCTGTAGGATAATAAGCCGACCTTTTTGAGTGCCGTTCCTTGATAAATTTTCCAAGAGGGTCATATCCTCTCACACCATGGCATTTCACAGAAGCCACAAGGCATAAAAGGGAGAACACTAAAACAAATACATTTCTCATATTTGCAGTGAAATGGATGGCGGGGCAAAGATATGTCCATTGTTTCTCTGTTTCTTCTTTTTATTTAGGTTTTGCAGCACTGAAAAACAAGAAAAAAATTCATTGGAAACTGCGTATTTTGTGAGTTCTTGCCAGCTTTTCTCATCATTGATATTCACTAATTTTGAATGTATCAAGACACAGAGATAAAATGAACAGAAGATTAAACTTAACAATGGCTTAATAAATTAGCCGGCTTTGCATCGTTTATTCCTTGAATAAATCAAATAATTGGTTTCTTGGTTTTTTTCAGTTGTTTCTTCAACAAACTTAACCCTAATGCTCAGACAGTTCTAGTAGTTAGATTGATCTCCTTGTGAAAACTAATCTGTTTGGCTGTATTTTTGTAAGAATGCAAACCAGATCCTATGGAAGATATTCAGGAACCTAGTCTATTTTCTTGAAACCTTCAGGGGCCGTCTATCATTTGGACAGCAAAGAGAAACAAATGAGAAAAAAAATATTAGAATAATTTTTTCTTCCTGTCTAAGACTCTTCTAGATTGATATGCGAGTTCATAATCCAAACACACCATGTATGAACCTGAAAACCAAAACTTCACTTCATATTCTGAAACGAAACAAATAGAAATAATAAATAGTTAAAGCTCCCAAGAGTATATTAAAGGAAGGACTACTTGGAACATATCTTGCTTATCTGCCTAAAAGCCTCGATTATCAACTCGATGCCATCTGAGTAAAAGATGTTAGAATATGAGTGTTGGAACTAAAGCGAAAAAACTTGCTAGTGTTTGCTAGTGATCTCAACATTAATGTGTAATATACAAAAATTTTGATCCTTGAAAATGCTAATAGCAGTTTACATCCCTGAATATTTTTTGATTTGTATACCAGTTTTGAGTTTTGACTGAATACTGATACACGACACGAGTTTTACATACAAGTAGACAAGATAAAACTATCTTCAAATTAAGTGTTTATTGCTATCTGGCATTAATGGACACTTTTAATGTGTTATCTTACAATCATCGGAAAAGAAATAAGCAAAAGTTCAGTTGAGTTAATATTTTATTCTGATGTGTTTTGATTCCTGTTTTGCTCTGTGCTGGAGGAAGATAAGCGCGCTCAGGCTGATAGCTCGGAACAAAATGCCCAGCTCCTCGTACAGTAACAAATGTCACATCTTGGTATTCAACTACATAACCTCCAACCTGAAAAATGACAAACAAAAGGTGTAAGGACATAGGATTCTGTCTTTAGTTGAGACGGACGGACAGAAAAGAACCAGGCAGTTAAAGAGATCAATCATTTTTTAGTTACCTCGCCTTGGAAGTCCCAAGCATACCATGGGGTATTTATAGGTGATCCGAATTTTGGCATTGAATACCTAGTTGCTGTCACTGCTATTAACCCGTCTGTGTCTCCACTGCAAAATGTGAAATATACACTTAGAATTTGTTGGGAATATACACTCAGAATTTGTTGGGAAGTCATTGAGTGGATGAAGACAAGCAATTACCTGTAGATCCATACTCTAATGCCACTAGCCATAAGCTTCTTTATTGTAGGTAATATTGCATCAAGTGAATCCTGCCAGCTACTATTAACGAAATAACTGTCTAGAACGAAATAACTGTCTAGAAATGGGGGTAGGTAGTTAGAGTCTTTGAACTGAGTCTCTAGAATATTGAAATGAACCAGTGTTGAACGAGCAAGAGTTACAAAGAGTTGGTACTTGCAATCTTCCCATGGTCTAGGGA
>CAVNYN010236351.1:0-18374 GCA_963692815.1 Nyctanthes arbor-tristis
ATCTTTACATATATAGGAAATTGATCTAGGAGTAGAATCTTTTATGGAGGCCGCGTATCCCACCATCACATTAAATATTTAAAATAAAATTATATTTGTAAAAAAAAAAAAAAAAAAAAAAAATTTTGACAACACTTGCTCTTGTTGGTCTTACACTTTCATCCTTTTATCAATCCCACTGCCAAGTTTCTTATAACATGTCTTTTGGATAAGAAAATAGGAGTTAAGTTCTTTTTATAAGCACTTTTTCATTGGATTACAACGGCCCATTTATTGGAACGAGGAAGGAAAATTTGGCTAAAAAAAATATTTGTGTGTGTTTGTTACTAACAAGAATAATAATACTCTTAAGACAATAATGCGTCATTTTTAATAAAAAGTTAATACATATATGCAAATACACTTGATCATAGACAATGGCAACCTTTCCCTTCCTCTCTTCCAATCATCACTCAAAGAGGCGAGACAAGACGTAAGTTATCTCAAAGGGAACCTCCTCTCTCTCCATTCATCATATATATTCTGTAAAAGAATATCTCTCCACTCAAAAGTTTGAAAATACAAAAAAGTAAGAGACAAGAACCACATCTCCCATCCAGCCAAAAAAAGAAATAAATAAAATAAAGTTTGTTTTGCACATAAAAGCAATGTTGTGTCGGGAATGTTATGGCAATAACAATACCGATTTTTCTATAGTGTCCATCAGACACCATCTTATGAAAGATGGTGTTCGATGGGTTATGTGACAAACACTCATTGGACAACGAACACTATACATAGTGTCTAATGGACACTATAAAATGTGCCATAACAATACCGGACCACGTCAAGGGTGCGTGGGTGGGCGGAATATCTAAAACGTGTGCTTTTCTTTTCTAGATACTTACTAGGGCCATATATTTACCGGTTCGTCTATGGTGTCCTTTATGGTGTCCGAAGGGGGTATGTGGCGGCCCGCGTTGGGGGCCCCGCCCGCAACACATCCAACAGGGGGCGCCACATACCCCCTTCGGACTCCATAAATGGTGTCCTTAGGACACCAAAGAATATCCCATATATTTACAACTACTCCCCCTTCTCACACCTGTCGAGCTGTCACGACTCACGATGGAGTCTTTTGGAGCCCGCTATATTCTCTCACCAAACTGCCAGGCAAAATGCTATCCTATACGGAACTCTCTATAGCATACACGAACACGACCAACTTTATTGAAAAATGATTTTAAGATAAATTGTAAACTGCCATGCAAAAACTCAGATACATGAAATGCCCGATGTGAGTAATTTATAAATGGAAAAATTTCAAGTGATGATAGTCAGGAACTTCGTATATGGGTGGGTCCATATCCTGTAAACAACTACGGAGTGATGATAAATGGCAACAAATAATGACATTTCTGTCTGTCATAAATTCTATAAGGTATAAACAACAGAACAAGAAAATCCTATCCAAGAGGACGCCGCCTCTACCCTTCTGCAACTGCAAATAAAGCCTAGTCCTTGGATAAGAGAGCAATCTGGATGTTCATAATTATTTCTGACATATAGAAGTAAGGCAAGCAATGACCTCAAGTTAGGCATGTACATTCATCCACCAGCTATTCTCTTTGACTGCTTAGAGATTGTGTCCATTAAAATGGTGTGCGTAGAGATCCTTGCAAAGTCCTCGATGGTGCTGTAGCCTGCATCAACATAAATACCACAAGTCACAGTCAACAAATAGCAGTAGAAGTGAACCTGAAAAATGCATCATGGAGGAGAATTTAGTTATTTAGTTAGTCAAAGAATTCATTTGAAGGCATCTGATAAAACTGAATAATAATAAATAAAGTATATAACAAGATAATTGAACATATAAATTGCCTCTCAAAGTAATATGTCAATGATATCCACATAGCACTCATTTACAGATTTACAACAAACATTTGAGTTTCAGGAAAAGAATGATGATAGTCTAAATTGTTACTCTCCTGAAATTTCGTGACATTTTCCTGGAATTTTTATGTTAAAATCTCAAGCTCCAAATTCACAAGCTTTTTAAGAGATTTTTTGAAGTGTTGATTGCAACTCACCTCTCTATATTGGTATGGCGACAGACAGACATCAGTACTGATATCTGATCTGCTACTGCAAGGATGGAGTTGCTGATGACCCTGTCCTGGTCCGACCCTTGAATTAATTCCAACAAATTCATTGGGTGACAGTCCTCCAAAAGAATGATTTGCAGATGTAGAAGCTTGATTATGAAGTGATTGTCCCCTCAAATTGCTGAATCTGGGTGAAAAAACTTCCCTACTATGCAACGGAAATGTTGTATTATCCTGTGTACTTCCCTGCAAATATATATTTTGCGGAGCCATCCTCGTGGGAGTATTTGTATATGCACTGGCTAATTCCCTACCTCCACCAACATGAGTACCCACAAGATTATTTCCTGAAACTGGGGCCATCCCATCACTTCTGTCAGATTGTCTACTTCTGTAATTAAGAAATTGGTATATTTGACGTTGTATTCTGCGCCTTTCAAATACTGTAGCTGCCCCGGTCCCTGAAGCTGGAGAGGCAGCAGGAAAATTCCCAACAGATTGTCTGGGAGATGAAGAGAGCTCAGTTCCTTGAGACAAGGGGGTATCAGGTACATACAGCTCATTGAGATCAAAAGTTTCCCTAACGCTGGCAACAGGTGATGACCCAACAGTCATGTTGTTAGTTGCTTCATGATCCGCGGTAGAATTCAAACCTAGTGCACTAGATGAAGCCAGAGCAGTTGGCCTACATCCATCACAATACCAGTTACCTTCCGGCACTTCACGCCCAAGTCCAACACAATAAGTGTGAGCAGGTGAATCACAGAGATCACACAGTAGCATAAGGGCATCCTCCCCACCTTGTTGACATTCCATACAGAGCACATTCTCATACGGATCAAGATAGCCCCTGCGCTCTTCCTCGGATGGTTGATAAACCTGCATATAACAAATTTTTATATCAAAATATACAAAAACATTAATATGAGATGTCCTTTTGCTTCCATAAACTAAAAAAAGATATGTTTAATCAAAATACCTGATCACGTTCTGGAACTGTAATCACCTGAGTTCTCAAAGCAAGCCCTGCATCTGCTCGTGCAGTCCTACCGATGGTGGAAAACCTCTGTTTGCAAAGAGGGCAACGGGATTCCACCTTTGACCACTCCATGATGCAAGCAAAACAGAAATAATGACTGCAACAGTTCAAAGTTCCCCTGATTGTTCTCTTCCCTTCTTCAGATAAACAAATCCCACAGACCTGGTTCCAGGCCTCAACTTCTATACTTTCTACCTTCCCCTTACCTTTCCTTACCGCGCGTTTACCTTGCGGAGGCAGAATGAGGCTTCCTTCCATCAAATTCAAATTTGAACCCCGTAAACCTCTGCAAAATTCACTAGCTTCTCTGATTTGTTCTCTCTCTTCCTCAGAGATGGTGTATTCATAATCAGATGATCCCGAACTCACAAAATCAGAATCAGAATTTAAAGTTGATTTCCTTCTCCTTGACCTTCCATGTTCAATGATCCTGTTTTCTTGGACGATCTGGTCATCATCTCCATCAGACCTCACTTTTCTCTTTGGCCCTTGTTTCTTCATTAATTTCTTTCTTTTGTTGTTCTTCATGATTTTAGCATTCCTTCCCTTCCTTCGTCCTTTATCAATGCCTTTCTCTGCCACACTAGCCCTGCCCATCTTATTCTTCTTAAAAACAGGAGACCCGTCTTCATCATCGATACCATCAATCTCATCTGGCAAGAATTCCTCGTCATCATCGTCGTCGTTCATATCATCATAATCAACGTCGTCCTTTTCTTCTCTATTTGAAAACTTTTTTACTGTTTTGGGAATCTCATCATCAAAATTATCATTACCTTCTTTATACGAAACCATTTTCTTCCTAGACTTTTGATAGTTGTCAATGTCAGCCTCCTCCTCTTCTTCCTTGTCCTCTTCTTTGTACGACACTCTCCTTTTCGTTCTTCCTTTTGTTATAGCAAAATCATCATCCTCTTCTTCATCACTGTATTTCACCACCTTTTTCCTTTTTCGCTTCACAACCCCATTTTTCTTTTTCCCTTGAAAAACCTTTCGACCTCTAGGTCTGGTGGGCAGCCTAACCTTCTTTTCTACCCATTCCTCCTCTTCTTCATCTTGAGATCCAGCAAGACTCTCTTCTGATTCATCTTCGGCAAGAGAAGAACAATATTCATCCTCTGATTCATTGAATTCCTCATCTTCACCTACCTTGTAATCCTCATCTGAGTCATCCGAACATTTACCATCCAACTGATCTCTCCCCTTGCGTTTGGATCTGAGATTTCCTCTTCTTGCCATCTGCTCCCGCCCACAAAATAGTAAGAAATGACATAAAATTGAATCATATAACAACCTTCACATTCCAATTTATTGCATGACCCCAAAATTAATTGAAATTCAAAGCAAACTATCAGAATCAACAAATTAATCTTATTTCCTACTAAAATTTCAACATAAATAACCGGTTTCTTAATGTTGACTGGATTTCTTTAAGCCTTATTAAAAGGAAAATTAATTGATTTTGAAATCAAGCCCAATCTAGTAAAGTTTTCATACGTTTGCAACAACTGATAATCAATAATAAAGAGAAAAGATGAGAAAAGTTCTAAGTCATCTTCTAAGAGAATCTCTCCCCTGGTAACCAATACAAATTCAGATCCACAATATTTTTCATTACCAGATTGAGCTCAATCAAATATGCTAAATCAAAATATAAAACCAATCTGAATTCAGTAAATCGTGATCTCGAGATGTTCTTTCTATAAGATCCTTATAGAAACTGAAAAAAACCTAACTAACATTACTCAATCTGATTTATCTGAGACATGAAAACGCACAGGAAGTTTCCATAGAAGTTAACACATGAGAATCTGGATTTATATTATTTCCCTAGAAATAGATTTCCTAAAAAAATAATTCCAGTAAAATTTCTAATCTTGTCCTTTAGTTCCTGGAATTTTTCATTTCCACAGCTCAACCATTTAACCAAATAATTAAATCAGCAGAAACAAAATAAAGCCAAATTAAGAAAATGGATCCCCTGGAATGTTCATCTCAAGATCCCTTTAGCGGGGAAAAACAGTAACTAACACTACTCAATCCGATAATCAGAGGAATGAAGGAGGAGCAACAAAACCCTAGATCGAAATTTATTCCTAATACAGCAGTCCTTACCTTCAATTATTATTCAAAAATCCAACCAAAGACCAGCAAAGCAATCAGATAAGAAAATCAGAATCAGTGCAAAAAAAACTGAAAAAGTTAATCAATCAATAAATAAACAAATAAACCCCCGGATTAATAAAAAAATTAACTGAATTCCGGTTTCAGTTTCATCGACGAAAAATCAAAGCTAAAGTTCGAAAGTCACGATGCCAGCAAAGATTTCAAGAGATTTTAGATAGGGAAAGGGGGAGGAGAGGGGTTGAGGTTTGGAACCTGTGAAAGAAGCAAAATCCAATTACGCAATTCGCTGCTTTCTTTCTCTCTCTAAGATATAGAGAGAGAATGTATGAGAGACGTTGGATTAACTTTTTATGGAGGTAAAAGTTAAAATTGGCACACAGAATTTAAATTTTGCGCTATTAATATATAGCAATAGCATTTATTTATTCCAATTCCAATTATTATTAAAAAATAAAAATAATTAATAAAGCGAATTTCCAATGACTTGCGCAGTTGCGATCCGATAACTGTCAATGAATGGATTAAAGCTAATTTTGGTGTTGGATTTTGATTAACTCTATAGCTAAAATCGACAATTTAAATGATTTTTTTTTTATTCTTGATTCTAAATACTCCAATTTTAAACTTAAATTGTATTTTAAACTTAAATTGTTGTTAAATTCAATTTTCTATATAAAAATAAAAAATTAATTTTCTAATGATTATAATAATAGCTTATTTCAAATTTAAATTTTTACTTGGTAGAAACCATGTCATTAGTCTTCTTTCCCTCCCTTTCCCATTTTCTTTTATTTATTTATATAATAATATAATAATAGAATATATTAAAAAAAATAAAGGAGATATAACCCTCCTACTCTAATAACACACTTTTTTGTGTAAACAACTGCCATATGGTAAATTATTAATATAAAAGTGACATTTGGCATAGGTAGTTTTCATTTTTTATTTTATTTTATTTTTTTGGTTTTATGTAAGTTGGAGACTTGAGAATAGTGCAATAATATGTTATCTAAGTAAGTGACGAAAATTTTATTTTACCACTATGAAGACAATTTATTTTGTCCGAATATTGATATAGAACACTACTATTCGTTATTCAAATGAGACCTACTTATTTTATAATAATAACATGATAATGTATTATCAATAGTGAGGAAAAATAAATTACCCTCACGGTGGCAAAATAAAAGTCTTTATGAATGAAGATGGGAGATACTGTATTCGGCAAACACGTGAATTAAGTTTTTTTTGTTTCAAATATTTTAACTTACGTTCTATTTTGAAAAAGGGATATTTGATTGTCACTATTTTCTTAAAATTATGTGAACAGATAGACATGAAATCCACAAGAATAAAAAGGAGCTGTCTAAAATAATTACTTCCTCCATTCTGATTATCTGACCTTATTTTCCTTTATAGGTTGTTCCACATATATAGCCTCTCTTTATATTAAAAAGTTTAACTTGTATTTTTTTTACAATTATATATCTCTATTTAATATTTTAATTATAATTATCAGTTTTGAATTTTACTTATAAAAAGAGTACGTCGGGATGATACTTTCTCATTAATATGAAATTTTTTATCTGAACAGGTATTGAGTGAGTACGGATATGTATATACTCAATACGTATTATTAGACTGTTAACCAATAATATTAAATAAATTAAATGATTTAAAAGTGAAACATAGTAAAGCATTGATTGAGCACATAAGCGGGTAACTATTAATATAGTATTAATAAAACATTAATTTAATACGTCAAATGCTAAATCAAATACGTATATTTATTTTTTTTTGTCTAATATTTTATTATTCATTATTATTAAACCTTTTGTAAAATTAGTCTTCATGTACAACGCATGAGTGAGAGAATAAATTCATAGTTGTAATAGTTAATTGTGATATGGTTATTTGTAGGAATGGCAATGGGGTGGGTTTGGCGTAGGTTAGTCATACCCTAGACCCACCATACGAGTCTTGAAGTCACCCCTGACTAGCCCCAAATCTACAAATTCATAAGGCGAGTCAAGACAGGTCGGGTCATGAGTGGGGCGGAACGCCACCATAACCCATGAAATGACTCATGAATTTTTTCCTGTTTCAATTAATGTTATATGCAACACATTATTAACTGATGAACGTAGAATAAAACAAAACCTTTATTTGAAATTTTAAAATTCTTAACATTAATTAATATGGAAAATTTTAAAGCTCCCGAAAATTTTGTTAAAAAACTTCATATCCCATGTAGCATGCATGGATACAACCCAAGTGTATTTTAAACTTAAATCATGTGTATTTTAAATTCACATTGCATGCATCTATGTATGACATATAGGAGAAAAGTTTTTTCACAAAATTTTCAGGAAGTGCTTGAAAGGGACTCTAATAACATGATTCTTTCAATTCAATAGAAAAAATCATTCCAAAAAAATAATAAAATAAAATAAATAAAAATAAATTGTCATGGATTTGTGGGTCAATGGGTCAAATTACTATCTCTAATAATTTCTACACATTTTTAGAATTAAATTTATTAAAAAATGAAATTTCTTAGTGGGTCACGGGTATATGAGGTGGGTCCAACCTGACCCGCACCTGTCCTAGACCCACAGTGAGGCAGACAATATTGCCTTATACCTATCTTTTTGCTCCGATTAGGAGTGTCAGACCAATCCTATTAGGGACATGTCTCCACGGTTTTATTGGTCGATGTGTCAAATTAACATCTCTAATTATGTGACTGCTAATTATTACAAATTTATATAGGTTGGAAGTGTGAACTTACGCGACGTGTTTGGAGGAGACTAGAATTATGAACTTAGGCATTTTACCATTTGCGTCTCAATTCGTAATTTTATACAATGCAACTGGTATGTTGTACTTTATTTATGACATGATATCCATACTCACACGTCAATTTTGATATAAATAAACACAATAACTCTACCCATGCAATGCGCAGGTAAAAAATATAGTTTTCCATAAAAATAATCTTTTCCACTTAAATTTTCATTTTTGTTGTGCTTAATTAAAAAAAAAATACAAAATCAAGGTGTAAAAATACACACATGGTACACGTATATTTGCAATTTGGGAGAGTTGGGTGAAAATTTGCAACTTCTTTCCAAAACAAAGTATGGGGTCTAATTTCCCCTAACATATCTCATGCCCTCGCTAATTTTTCGATATTATCGAATATCATATATTGATTAACAAATTTTATAGCGGAAGCTTCAATACAAATAGCGAGGAAGGGACGTACAAAAAGAGCAAATAACTTTTAACTTGATAAAGTTAATTCTTTAAACAAACAAGTTGTTATATTTTAAAGAATCATTGCAACTCGATTTGTCAATAAAATGTAAAGAACTCAACAAGTTATATTAATAGATATTTTTCATTGATTACCAAATTGAGCAAAATTAACTTTTTCAAGACAAATTGTTAGAAAGCTATTAAACTAGAAGATAAATTACCAATGTTATATAAATAGAAATACATTTATAGAGAAGTGAACATATTTGTTGATACAAAAAGTATTAAATTCATACTATTTTCAAAGACAGGTTGTCACTACATGCAAAACTCTACTTCCACGAGAGCATGTTCCAACTCATGGCTTGCCTTACTTTTCAAATATCATATATTCAATCATCTATAAAATTGTAGAAATAATTGAGTGAGTATGAAGTACTCAGTGAGTAACAAAACTCTTTGATTCACCTTTTATTTGAAAGATTATTTTCAAGAGAACCATTCAACGTACAAAGTTTTTCAATGTACAAAAGGGCCCTATCACCAGTTAAACTACTATCCGTGGTGCGCGCAAGAATCATATTAATTCCATCATGTCCATATACAATTAAGTGGATCTACAATTAACTCTGCTTGATCCTTACTGAAGTTCCAATTCAAAGCAAATACCACACTAATCTTTCCTATCCCGGGATCATTGAATAGGTCAAATTGTGGGAAATAATTCAAAACAATTTAATACAAGACGGGTAGAGCAACTAGTGATTCAAATGCAATAAATCAATCTTTCTTTTCAATGCATCAAATCTAAGTTTGTCTCATGGAATACTTCAATTAAAATCATTCTTATCGAATCAAAACATCATAAATGTAAAAAAGGAATAAAAGCATTAACTATTCACCTCTTTAACTTGATTTTTCCAAAAATTCTTTGAGTTGTTGATAATTACCTTCAAAACCTCCATTTTTCTTGACCAAAGTGATATTACAAGTTGATTTTCTTATATATATGGAAAGGGGGCCTTTTTAAGTGAATGGGAGATGTTTTGGTGAGTTTTGCATGGTTTTCTATTACCATTTCCCTTTTTAGACGAATTTCATATTTGAAGATCTTAAGATCTTCCAATGAAAAATAAGACAAATGGCCATAAGACAAATATAAAGGGAGAGAACGAGAGAGGGAGACGGGGAAGGGATTGGTTGGAGAAACCTCACATCTCTCCCCTATTTATAATAATTTAAAAATATCCGGCGTTAGTTGTTTTTAATAAATCTTTGGAATCCGTCAATCAATACACAACAAGTGGCGCGTTGTGGCACCGTACACTTGGCGACAAATTGTTCGAGGAGTCCTTATGCCTTGGGTTGTCTTATGGTTAAATCATAACGTTCTGATTCTCGTTACTTGAGCCTTTTCACTTACTAGGGTTTTACAATTGAGTCATCAACTTCCAAAATGTTAACCAATAACTACATTTTTTACCTCTAAGCTTATTTAAGTCACAATTTTTTGAATTCTTGTGAGATTTCAAGCGGTTATTTGATCTTTGTCAAAATAACGTTTACATTAACAATTGCAAACTCATGTGGTTATATGATCATTATCAATACATTCTCAATAACCACATTCTCATTCTAATTCAAATTCATTGTCCAAGTATTAATCATGTTATCAATAATCGTTTTCTAGTTCTTGACATTTATGTGCATAAACATTCTTGCAATATTTCAAATACGATTACGTTGTCACGTTTCAATTTTTGTCATTCAATTGACTGGTAACTCTCAACTTTGCAATTTGTTACAATTATATTATCACATTCTTTTTCCCGGTAGTCATTCGAGTGACAAGTCTTATAATTTTACCATTGATGCAATTCACTTTGATCACTTTGTCATGATCCTATAATCTTATAATTGATGCAAATGCAAATAACTCTTTCATCATTATCAAAATGACGATTATATTGCATAATTTGTTTATGAGATTTTGTGAGATGTTACAAGATATATACACACACACTAAATGACAGTTTGTCTGACACAATTATAATTTTATCTGGCGTAATTAGAAAATATTTTCCATCTAAAGCTCCACATGGTACAATTGCTTATAATGTCATACCATACCGGATGTTACTTTTAATAAAAAAATTGTTACAAATGCAATAATGAATGATTAAACTCGTGACCTTTATGTCATTTATATATTAATATTCTCGAGTGTTTTCACTTAAATAAAATATTATTATTAACCATATATAAATGATACACTAATTTTTTTATTAATTTAACCAATATTTCAAATATATTAAAATGGTCAAAATTAAAATGAGATCGGAAATAATCATCTATTTCTTAACCATTATAAATATTTTTCCATTCATATCTTCTTCCCCTTATATACATCAGAAATACCCTAATCAATCTATTTTAACTTTTATAATAAAAAGCCATAAGAATCAAAAATAAAAATTTCCTTTATTTTGTACAATTAACTTCCTCTAATATTGATTAGCCTAATTGGGAAGAATAACATAATTTCATATTGCTATTTTCAAGTTTATATTCTAGAGACTCAAGAATTTCTACAAAAATCACGCTTTGTTTTTTGCTTATAGATCATCTTTTTATGAAAAATTTTGTCATATTAATATTTTATTTATCAATATAATTATAATTATTACGCTTGTAACGATTCTCATTATAAAATCATGCTACTTTTTTAAAGATTATATTTGTTATTTAGTAGACTAAAATAGCAATGTGGTATTATAGGTACTTGTACAAAATAAAACTAAGTATTACTCAGTTGAAAAGGTATGTAAGGAAACGATGTATTATCCGGTTAAAATGGCATGTTGGAAATGTACTTTCTTATAGATATGAAATTTTTTATGCCAACAGGTATAGAGCGAACACGGGTGTATACATACCCGATATGTATTATTAGACTGTCAATTAATAATATTAAATAAGTTGAATGATATAAACGTAAAATATTAAACATGTATTTAGGTTTAGTTTGATATTGTTGGAATTTCTCTAATAAGCAAATTCTGCTATGTTGGATAAAAAAGTATTGCGAGAAGAATCAGTTTAGTGTTTGATAAACTTTTTTGCTAAAATTGTTATATGTCTGAAAGCAAACTTTAAATGTTTGATAAATTTAACTGTTTCATTGTTGTGTTAATTTATATTTACTAAAAACTATATGATCTAAATCTTTATCTATTGTATTATACGGTGCCCTTTTTTTTTCTTTTGTAAATAACATGTAATATAATATATATATATATACACACACGTAATATTTCACAAAGAAATACAAAATATCAACAAGCAATAACTAAAAGTGAGAATTTACTTGAAATTTCATTTCGATACAAAAAAATTATTTGAAAATAACCAATTAATAAAAATGAAAAAAATCAAATAAAAATATATAGTGTACAATCAAATAAACACGATTCAATGATATTAAACATTTTCAACAGTATTAATCGTGTTTTTCTTAATATTTTTGAAAATTGGAAGTTGACCATAGTATATTCCTATTTTACAGATAATTCTAAAATGTTAGAAATTTATTCAAATATATATAAAATAAAAAGCAATAATTATTTTCAAACATAATCATTAATAGATCAACTTTAGATGAAAATTTTTATCATCTTAAATTTTTATTTATCATTATAATTCACGCTTCTAACGATTGTTATTACAAAATTATGTTATTTTTCTAAGGATTATAATTGTTATTTGCTAGACTAAAATAACAACGTAATATTATGGGTATATATTAATATATATATATATTATAGTTTGTAATTTTCGCATATTGATTCATAATTTTATACAATACAACTGGTATATTATACTTTATTTATGACATGATATCTAAAAAACACACTTACATCAATTTTAATATGAATATACACTATAACTCTACCCTTGTAACGCAAGGGAGAAAAAAAACACTTACATCAATTTTGGGCTTCTTCTTTTGTTATATTTAGTGATAGTTATACTTTGCTTTTATTTTTAGCTTTTCATCTAATGCACACACTGGTACAATATAAAATATGATATTATTTTCTTTTACAATACAGGCAAAGTACAATGCATCATGTATCATGCTTTAAATACATATATGAATAAAATGGATTGTGTCACGTGATTATTTTTTAGTTTTTCTACATGAGCTCAATCCAATTGACTACATTATCTTTTAATATTCTTGCTCGCTTTTTTCACAACCCGAATTATGCAATCAAAATTTATTGTCAAGGTGAATTATATGAATCCATTTTATTTTATCAATTATCCGCGATACTTTGTTGTTTCTGTTAAGGAAAAAAGGAAACATAGATTATGTGACAAAATTAATTGTACCAAACATCACTGAATTTTTACTTGACTTGCAAATGGATAAATAATATTTAATTATCAATAATTAGATTACTGAAATTTTAATTTAATAGAAATTAGGTCTCTCCACTTTAATTATTAACAATTATATCACTAAAATTATACGTAATTACAAAAAGACCAATTTGTTAACGCTATATTATTACTTCATCATTAAATTATAGTATCAAATAATAAGAAAATGATTAATCTAAATGACACATTTTACTGAAGAGGAAAAATAGAAGAATGATTTTAGGGTTCACAAAGTATTTAACGTCTATCTTGACATATAATTTTAAATAAACTTTAACCGATTGCTATGCATAACAGAGATGATCATGCTACCATTTCTTCATACTCTAACAACAACTTTCGCTGAAATCTTTACATATCTGAATTCTTGAATGAGATACAAAGCTCTAAAATTTTCAACCATAAGTTGAAATTAAATATCAGTATTCTTGGTATATTGTTAAAGAATTTTTATCATTCGACTAGATTGTGTAGTGGCACGAGACTTATAATCTCAAGCTATAGAAATCGCATCGTTTAGGCAAAAATTCTATCTGAAACAGATGTAGGTGACAAATTTTTTATTGTAAGAAAGACTTTAGCACCATTTGATCCAAGACTTCTTTTTATAATACAAATTACATTTATAACTGTCATAATTTTTATATTCTTTTATGACATCAAATATCTAAATTCCTATTAAATTACTTTTGATGTATAAACTTTTTATTAAATCGATGCATAGGTGAAAAATCTAGTTTTAATTAAATAGCAAAAATAAGTTAGGGAAAAGTATGGCAGGGCGTTTTGGGTTTGAAATAGTATCCCATAGTAATTGAAATGAACCCATATACACCGGCCCAAATGTTAAGATGTCAAACCTAACATTTGTATTTCCAAACTTCCTCCTAAAGTCCAATAAAAGTGTTAGCCCAAAGGAATTTTAATTTAATTCAGCCCAAACTCATCTACATTATGCAAATTTTAAGAGTTAATTATCCGGAATGCCACTGTACTTTTAAAAAGTTATATTAAATGTTATTATACTTTAAAACTCACTTGATATGCCACTGAACTTGTGAAAGTGTTATCCCATTTGTCACTCTCGTTAAAAATATAGCGGACTTGATGACATGGCTAATGGAATTTACCACGTGGCATCTTTACCATTATTTTTTTAACCCGGTATTTGCGGAGTCACAAATGAGATAATATTTTCATGAGTTTAGTGGCATATGAGGAAAGTTTTATAAAGTATAATGTCACTAAAACTTGATAAAGTTTTATAAAACGTTCCTCATATACCACTAAACTTGTGAAAATGTTATCTTATTTGCCACTCAGTCAATACCCGGTTAAAAAAATAACATTCAAGATGGCACGTGTTAAATTCTGTTAGCCATGTCATCAAGTCAGTTATATTTTTTAACAGAGGTGGCAAATATGATAACACTTTCACAAGTTCAGTGGTATATCGAGTGAGTTTTAAAGTACAATGGTATTTGAGATAACTTTTTAGAAGTACAATGGCATTTCGAGTAAGTTTTAAGGTACAATTGCATTTGAGCTAACTTTTTAAAAATACAGTGGCATTTCGGGTAATTAACTCCAATTTTTAGCAAACATTCAATTTGCGGATAATTAGATGTATTACCATTTTTTACATAAGACATTTATTTTTACACCTTTGAACAAAAATAATTGCAAATATACCCTTTTAACTTGTTAATATACCCTTTTTCAATTTATTTTTTATAATAATTAAATTATTATTATTGGTTTATATTTATTTATTACCCTAGGTTACATCTCTATATATATACGCATATAAAACCCTAGTTGTATCTCAAAACCATCGCCGCTACCACTCTCCAAATCTATAACCCACCATAACCCATATCTATCCACATTCTAAACCGTTCACGGCTGTAACACTCATCGGTAAATCAAAGAGGGGATGCTCGACCGCAAATCAGAGGGGGGAGTGGCGCTGTTGTTCGCATCAACTGCTGCTATTTTGTAGCAGTAAGCAGTCGCTGCTGCAACGTCTCATAGATGCTGCTAGTTCCAGCGGTGCTACTAGTTTTGATGGCTGAATTCGGATTTTCATTTTACCTTTTTTTTATTTTCACTGTGGGGGCTAATTGTAATACTAAACCCTAGTTGTATTTTTATATTTTCTATTTTTTTGTTGTTTTTGTTACCATTAATCGGTTTTGTTACCATTTTCTGATTGATTTTCCTTTTTATTTTCCAATGTTACCATTCTTGTGTGACCAAGCTCATCTTTCCTCTTCCTATTTTTATTTTGATTTTTTTTTTGTTACCATTGGCCGATTATGTTACTCGTTTTTTGATTGATTTTTTTAAGACTTTTTTTGTTGCTATTTCCGGTTGTATCTGTTATTATTTTCTGAATGGTAACATTTTTTATTTTTTGACTAGTAACATTTGTTATTTTGCTTGTGATCGCGGTGATTTCTGGCGGTCTGGATTTGAAAGTGACGGCGGTATTGAACATGACTAGTCTTATTTATTGAAAAAAATTAATGCTATCAATTATTATAATAATTTATAAAAAATAATAATTAATAATAAATAAAATTAATAAAGAATTGAATTTTAATTAAAATTGATTTAGAGTGGTTTTAAAATACAAAGTGAGATTTCTACAATTACTTTTGAATTAAGGGGTATTTCTCAAAACCCTATTATCAAAAGTGGTTTTTTTTTTTGTCACGCCTCCAATTTTAACAATAGCGGAAGCATTTAAACACATATCTCAAGTCTAAAATCGAGGGCGAGACTTCACAAATACAATTCAAAAGTAGAGAGACGCTTTCACTGCGCACTCTGATAATTAAATGCATTGTGGGCTACCCACAACGAAACATCAGCCTCTCACACCGAAGCCTCGATCACATACATGTATCTTCTCCATTTTTGGGACTATCCGGCCACATAGCTCTAAATTCAATACCTATAGGATTGTAGAATATAGGGGATAAGTACATAGTACTCAGTCAATAACAACATGCATTGGGTCACTCAAAACAATGAAAGGAAGATCAACAGATGACAAAGATACAAACCTCAGGCATATCACTAGTTTAGCCTATACCCGAAAGCCATACGATACAAATATACAAATGGCCAAGATCACACAGTAAGGCCATTGTACCACAAAGCAATACAAATACAATTCAAACACGAGTAATAGAGCCACTAGTGAGACCCAAGAGCAATAACAATGGTTTATCTAATAACAAGTGTACACACTTAGATATCGAATGTCAAAATAGTACAATAAGAGCGTAGAAAGCAATTACGTATTAATGAATATCAAAGAGAATTAAGGAAGGCACGTGTTTTGAAAAGGGAGAGCCAAGACACTTGTTACTCACTTCAAATATTCTTCGAATAATCTAAGTGGAAAGTGCTATTAAAGCCTTAGTATTCATCAATTAAATCTATTTTTCAAACTATAATCTTTCTATACATGGTAAGGAACCATTTTCAAGTGAGAAACTAGATATTTAATAGGTTTTTAGAGTTGTTTCTCTACTTTGACCAAGGTTAGACGAATTTGGGGAGTTTGGGAGACAAATGGAGGTTGGTTGGGTGTTTGGAAGTTTGAGGACCCCTTTGCCTCTTTATATAATAGTTGAGATTCAATTGTTTTTAATAAAATTTGAGTTCCGCCAATAACGTGGCGACAAGTGGCGCGATATGACATCGTACATTTGGCGTCAAACTGATCGAGAAGTCCTTACATTTTGTCTCATCTTTCAAAAGTCACCGTTCTTTAGTTTGTGTCAATTAGGAACTAAGTTCTTTCTTTAGCGTTAATTGAATAACAATCTTTTAATCTTCAAGAAATCTTACAATGATATTCAAGTAATTCTTTCAAAACAACGATTATGTTGCTTACGTTAATTTATAGAATTTTTCGGAATGTTACATTTTTATTGGAAAAAAACACTTCAATTTATATTAGGAGAACTTACTCGAATTACTGTGCACTGAGAGTTTTTCCTATTTTTACTGTGTTGTCTTTTTTTAATACTGTGTTATTTCATTTTTATGTCATTTTGTTATTTTATTTTATGTTATTTTTACTCCCCCACCTCTACCTCCACCTCCACCTCCACCTCCAGCTATCCCACCCCTGCCGATCGGAATCTGGTGAGTTACAGGTGACATGCCTCCAGTGGTCGGAATCTGACATTTTTTCTCCTTTTTTGCTATTTTTCCTTTCTCCCTCATTCTTTTTAAATTTTTTCTTTTTTTTCAGCGGTGTTGTCGGAATCATTTTTTTTTCATTTTTGTTTTTTATTTTTGTTTATTTTTTGTTTTCTCTTTTTCCTGTAAAATTTTTTGATAAAGTTTGCTACATGATAAACAATATTTTTACACTCAAAGGTTCATTACGTGTATAACATGTTATCTGCGTAACAAGTTATATTTTTTAACAAGCTACGTTATTTGTGTTGACAATATATTTTTTATCTACTTTCTATCTACTAGTCTATGTTATTAAATAATCTATATTATTATGTAACAAGTTAATATAGAACACATGGCATAATGGATTGAAGGAGAATTGGATCGAAGATCAGTTGAAATTTGGGTGTTTTTGGCGTTCAATGCAGAATTTAGCGTACAACACCTTCCCAAAAGTGGAATGACGAGGCGATCGAGGCTGAGAACCTCAAGGTTAATAAGAACCGTTAGTTTTCGGCAAACTGAGATCGTTTATACCTTCGAATTTATGAATTTCTATTTTTCTATTTTTTTATAATTTATTTTTTATATTTTTTACCATAGGGCTTGTCTACAACTACTTAAGTACCTGTTTAGACTTATTTTAATGATTTATTGCTTAATAAAAATATATGTTATTTGCATAACAAAATATGTTACTTTCCAGCACATCATGTTATGTGTGTAATATGGTATGTTATTTGTATAACAATTTATTTTATGTATGAAACAAGCTATGTTACTTAAATAACATGCTACATTATTCGCATAACAAGTATTGTTACTTGTGTAACAAGATATGTTATGTGTGTAACAATATATGTTGTTAAACAATTTGTGTTATTTGTATAACAAACTATATTTTCTGTGTAAGAACTTATATTATTTTTAAAACAACCTATATTATTTGTTTAACAAGTTATGTTATTAGTATAACAACCTGTGTTATTTGTTTAACATGTTATGTTAAAATAGTATAACATCATTTATATATTATATGAATTAATAAGCCAAAGCTTGGTCACAACACTTCTCTACGCTTTCGTTACGGTTCCCATACGTTACAGAGTTGCGAGCCCTCCATAACGCCCACCATAACATGCCAACCTACTCAACCACCCGTGCCTCATGACAGCCCAAGACCGACATTACTAGATCGGAAGAGCACA
>CAVNYN010236354.1:0-22191 GCA_963692815.1 Nyctanthes arbor-tristis
CAAAAATTGTAGTAAGAAAGGGAATGAGTACAAAGTACTCAGTGAGTAACAAAACCCCTTTGATTTACCTTTTATTTGAAAGATTTATTTTCCAGAAAGTCATTCAATGCACAGATGGGCCCTATCACTAGTTAAAGTACTACTCGTGGTGCTCGCAAGAATCATATCAATTCAATTATGGCCATGTACAATTAAGTAGATCTACATTTGAATCCCGGTTGACCTCTACCGGAATTCCAGACAAATCAATACAGATACAGAGTAGATACCACTCTAATCGTCGTCCATCTCGATATCATTAGATGGCTCATAGTGTAGCAACATAACAAAGCAGAATAGATACAGAACGGGTAGAGCAACTTGTGATTCAAAATGCAATATATTAATCTTTCTTTTCAATGCATCAGAATTCATGTTCATTACTTTAATCAAATACATGCTTAGCATTTCAAAATATCATCAATGTTAAAAAGGAAATCAGAGTGATAGTTACTCACCTCAAAGATTATCTAAACATTCCTTATATAGAAAAATATTATTAAAGCTTGAAAATTCCTTATTCAAAGCTATTCTTTAGGTTATAATATTTCTATATATGGTAAGGTGCCTTTCTCTAGAGTCAAATTTGTATTTTGATGAGTTTTTAGGGTAATTTTCTGGCCTACAATAGGCGTGGACGATTTTTGGAGCTTCAAGAGAGATGGAGAAGTGGTTAGATGTTGGGGGAAGATTGGGGGCCTTTAGGCTTATATATAATAGTTGGAATTGAATTAGTTTTAATAAAATTTAAATTCCGTTAATGACATTGCGGCTCGTGACATAACCTGACGCCGTACACCTTGCGAAGCTGTGTGGCTCAATGTGGATCATTCATTTATTGCTCGATAAATCCTTGTACTCTGTGTCGTCTTGTAATTAAGTCCCCGTACTTTCATTTATGTCAATCAAGGACTACTATCTTTAATTGACCGCAAATCTTAAAGTCTTCTAACGTGATTCAATCGATAGTTTCCAAATTAATGACCACGTAGCACAATTGGAGTTAAATTTTCGGAGATGTTACACCATTTGTATTGCCAACCATTTTTGGTATTTGAAAGGTAATAAGTCGCGCCACAGGTAGTAGGAATTTCTAGTATTTGGGCCCTATGATGCATTCCCAAAAAGTTTGTGCATACTTATGTTTTCTAAATTTGTGATATGAAAGGATTTTCATGACCTTGTGGCCAACCAAAATATTGTATCACTCATGGGGTATTTTGTACTCATTTAGTGCATTTTTACTCTTGTGTTGATGATCCATTGAAAGATATATAAGCATCAAGCCAAAGAGTGGACGACGTCCCATGACCAAAGTAAGATAATGCATGTGATCGAGACGGATATTTGGACCTATTATAAAGAAGCTTCGTTGTTCCCCATGTATTTGGGAACAACATACGAATTCGATACATTTTTGCGCATACACTCTTGTCTACCTCCACCACGACAAGATTTGGAAAAACAAGCCCATGTTCTGGGTCTAATCCTAATGTTACACTAGCGTAGTAAAGGAAGTAGAGATGGTAGAATAAATGTATGAATATATATATATATATATATATATAAGAATAAGGTTAGGACATAGCATGTAATGTAATGATATAAGGGAAACTTTTGCTTAGATTGGGGATTTCATTTCCCACGTAGAGACTCCCCAATCCTTTGATCGGCTAGTAAATCAATAAAATAGTTTTCATGCAATTTGTGTTGATTGTGTATACTTCCTTTTATATCCAATCTTGACAAGCTTACTTTTGTATATACTTTAGACAAGCAAAATCATTTATGAGTCTTACCATCAAATTAGTTTAAGTAGTTCTCACCAAACAAGAGAAATTAGTAAGCCACTCTTTTAGTATAATTCTAAGTAACAAAAATTAAAAAGAGATATCAAAACAAGTTTCATTGAAATTGCATGTCTCGTCCCTTTTTAGTATTTTTCCTAGTTTCTTTAATAAATTAATAGCTTCCGCTATTATAACAAGAAACATCTTGACAATATATGGTAAAATAACGGGGTGTGGTAAAGATATTATGAGTTAGTTTGAAATATTTACGTTGGGAATAATGAAAAACTCATTGAGTGGATTAGTAATGCTTTGAGTATATCATTTCTCATATAGATTTAGAAGATGCATTCAATTTTTCTTTCAAGAAGGGGAGTAGCCAGGAAAAAAAAAAACAGAAAAGACTCAGAACTAAAGTTTTTTCCCTTTTTTTTTTTAGAGGAAGAAATAAGTATTTGAAAGTCGCAATAATTGATTTGATGTCAGCCATGATGTAACTAGTACCAGCACAATGGATATTAATTATATATTATTATTATTATTATTATCTTTTGCCATAAATGTGAGAAATAATTTGATAATTATTATTTCTAGGAGAAGTTTAATATTAATTAACTGTAAAATAGTGTTTAAAAATTTTTCAAGAGTTTTGTTACAAATTGAAACTTCTCATTCTATGTGGGGATTTGAAATACACGTGGTATACATCGATATAAAAAACATAGATTGAGAGGTTTTGTTATAAAATATATAATGATTTTTTATATACTTACAATTGAATATATATACTATAGGAGACAAAACTGGTCACCTACCAAATATGATGAGGAGGTAGGTGATCAAAATTCTTCCCAACCCAAGTCCCAGTTGTTACATCTACTTCAAAATTTAAATTAATCATATATTAAATATGGTATACCACAAGAACATATATATATATTTTATCGTGGTTGACATTTGCTAAGATTTTCCAAGATTTTAAATGCATATTTTAACCCCTACACGAACTTGTGGTTGAGCTCTCCTGCTATTTTAACATATATCACGATAATTTAATTTTATTAAGAAATCGATCAAATACAAAATCTAATATTAGTAAAATTTAATGGACCTGACCTGTCTTAATAATATTAATCTATCTATTAATTAAATAAAGGTGCCGCAGTAATTTTTTACTTCAATTTTCCCGCTTTTTTGCACTTGTAAGGATACTTCGGTTGTTTTCATTATTTTGATTGTGAACTATACGATAACATCTAATTTTATTCTTTTTCATTGATTTTGCCTTTATTCTTATCTTCTTATATAATCCTATCGCTTTATAGGGTTACTACGCAATCTGTCTCCTCCTTCTCTCTCATCCAAGACTCAGTTTTACCCAGCAAAGAATCTTAATCTGATTACTTCTCCTTGAAAATTCTTGATATTTTCCTATTATTATTATCTGAATTCTATCCCTAATTTTAAATGATTTTGCAATTTGAAGTACTTTATTATGTTGTGTATCTTGTATTGTTCTTAAAATTATTTTTATCTATATCATAATTATGATTATTACAAAAGTTTATTTTTCTTGACATCCCATTGGTTTAACATACTATTCAATTACCATACAATGGTGATTAATGTGTTATTTATTATAGTAATAGCTACTATTGATTTGATAAGAAAAAAATAATTTTTCTACGATTAGACGATTGACCCAAAAAAATATAGAATACATTAATTTAACTATTATATAATTGTCAAATTAACACTGAAAAATAAGAAATTAATTTATAAGAGAATTACTCATATATTATATATATGTATATCAATGTTAATATTGTAACAGATTACTAAATTTTAGACTTTCATAATTTGAATTGTGAACTTCCACGAGTGATAATCTAATAATAATAATTAAGAAGAAAAACAACGAGGAGTAGGTTTAACATGGAAATGAGCAGCTATCAGCCTATCACACGCATCATGACTCTACTTCGAGAAATATTTATCGGTACTTTCCGTCCTATTATTTATATACATAGCCAGATGATGTCACTCTATGAATTTACACATGTTGACATCAATGCTAGAAGAATTCACAAATTAATACCACATGCCTTAAATGTGCAAAGATTAATACGATGTGTACATATATGGTACACCAAGACTTTTTCCTCTATTTAGTGGTTGTTTGATCCTTTTTATAATTTCAACTTATAAAGATAAATTATAATATGTAGAAATGAGTGTTAGAGATTTAATTGAAATTTAAAATGTATAGTGATTGTTAAGTAGTTGTCAAATCAACAGTTAAACCATGATAGGTGAAATTAGTGCAGCATTTTCAAAAAGTAACATTTTGTTAGGTGAATTTTTTGGATAATACAATATAATTAATTAAGTACTTGTTTTGACCGTTAACAATATAATCTTATTTAATCTTCTTAGTTATAATTATCGATTTTTGATATTACTCATCATATATGGATGGATAAGAAAATTTACATATATGATTTTTAGAATAAAATTGTTAATGTGTGAAAAAATAAAACAATCCATGTATATAAATAGAACGCAAAGAGTAACGTTCTTATAAAGAATGAAACTTTTTTTAATAGATTTCAAATCATAAAGAAAAAGAGTTAAATATCCAAATTTGATGTACTTGCTTGTGTTTTTATCAAGTTAAAATGCATGATCCACGAGTTATATTCTTTTTTAGAGAGAGAGAGAGAGAGTCTTTAGTTATTATTTATTAAATATCTTGAAAATTGATAGTTAAAAAAATATTGAAAATTGATGAACAGGCATGCATGTGCAAATTGGTACCTGGTGTTTTATCAAGTCAAAAGTAGTTCCCACTCCCCCCCCCCACCCAAAAAAAAAAAAAAAGATGCCATAGGTTTAAACATGGAATATTATTTGTTGCATATATAACAAAAAAATCTTAAATTGTTGATTAATTTTAACATATAATACAAAAACCTAGAGCAACAAGATAACTATCTTCGGATTATAATTATGTTCATGTGGTTTTTGATGGTATATGTTTAAATGTATTTACATTTTTTTTATGATGAGTTGTTGCATACAATTTTTCTGTAAATTTATTAGTATTTTATTAAAAATGTATTTTGTTTTTTAAATAACTCACTTATGTGTAGAAGTAAACATCTTCGAGAAGTTTTTCAATTTCCAAACTAATAAGCCTTGTTCTAACTGAACAATGACTGACGCGCATGCACAATACGCATATTTAGCGGACGAGCGGTGCTTTCTAAAGTAATTAAGAGAAGAAGTAATTAGATAATTAGCGGTTCCAAAATTGAAAGAGTTCATGATTGTAGGTTTATCAAACATATGCTTCAGTGATATCCAATATTGGACGGCTTCCGAAAAGTTTTCCTTTTCAAACTTAAAGAAATATCCCATCAATGATCTACATCCATATATATATATAATATGCATATCTAGCTAGTGAACATGGTGGTGCTTAATTTCCAAACGCGGGAAGTAGATAGTGAGATTAGCAAATTCAAAATTGAATAATTAATCATGTGAATGCATTAAGTCGAACTCCTTGATTTGAAGGTTTTAATTAATTCGTCGAATGTGGAGTATTTGTTTCATTGGAATGGTGATGACAATATATATAAAATAAATCACCTCAACTGGAGCATTTCGCCCACCTAACCAAATGAGTCATTAATCGTAACTCCTATTTAAGCCACCTCTTGATTACCACACATTGTCGTGTTTTCTGTATCAGATCTACAGGTATCGCATTTGGCAACAATAATAAGTTCTTGTTATTTTACGTTTTTCCTTTTTTTCTCCCAAAATAAAGCACCATCCTAATAGCTCCACTCCAGCATGATTTTAAGATTTAGCACGAACAATTATATGCTCTGTTAATTAAATTTCTTGTTTTTGCAGGTTTTCCTAAAATCGGTTTGGCGATTTTAAGATTAGAGGAACGTACCATGAAGGTCCAGGTTACGAGCAGGAAATTGATAAAACCATGCCAGCCAACTCCCAGCAAACTTCGGAGCTTCAAGATATCGTACTTGGATGAGATTGCTCACCCTGTAAATTTGTCTGTCACTCTATACTACGCATCTGGTATGGTTAAGAAAAGATTTAATCGACTGGAAAAATCATTGTCAGAAATCCTCCCTCTGTTTTATCCACTTGCTGGAAGATACATAAAGGAAACTCACATGGTCGATTGTAATGACGAGGGTGCTGAATATGTACAAGCTCAAGTGGATTGTAATCTCCTTGAGCTTATTAATGATCCTGATTTGAATCCTAACCATCTTAATGACCTTCTTCCATGCGATATTTGTGTAGTTGATCAAGTCACAAATCCATTGCTTGCAATTCAGGTAAGCAAGTTCAAGTGTGGAGGTATGGCAATTTGTGTTAGCATTTCACACAGGATTTTCGATGCAGCTTCAGTTGACACTTTCATAACGGCATGGACAAGTGCCAACCGAGGACAAGAGGACAGCATGGCAATTTCTCCGTCTTTCAATGCTCCCTTAGTTTTTCCGAGTAAAAACACTGATCCTGAAACCGGTGAAACTGACCGGACCATAGTGGCCAAGCGGTTTTTATTTGATAAAATGGCAATGTCAAGCTTAAGAGCGAAAGCAATGGACACAAAGGAATCAGGCAAGCCTCGGCCACCTTCAAGGAGCCGGCTAGTGTCTGCTCTCGTAATGAAAGCTCTTGCACGTATCGATCAGAAAAAATATAAAAAGTCAAGACCTTTACTCATTGTACAAGCACTTAGCATTCGAGAAAGAACCATTCCGCCATTGCTGACGAAACATTCATGTGGTAACTTAGTTGTACCATCGCTTACCGAGACTGCAACAGAGCAATGCGAAAATATGGAATCTCATGCCCTTATTCGTTTCTTGGGAGATAGCATCACCAAAACTCTTGCAAGTTACACCCAAGTATTATCTGATCCTACAAAAGACAGTGGAGCCTTGATGGAAGATGCCCGGGAGTCCATTACTAGATCATACATGAACGGTGCAAAGGTTTTGTGGTTTTCAGATTTCACAAAGTTCAGCTTTTACGATGCTGATTTTGGCTGGGGAAAGCCGATATGGGCAAGCATCCCAAATACATTCACAAAAGATTTTGTGCTGCTGATGGACAACAAAGTGAGAGACGTAATTGAAGTATGGGTACATTTGGATGCACAAGACATGGTTTATTTCCAAGAAGATGAAGAAATCAAACGCAAGTCCAACGAGTTACGGCCACTTCACCGAAATAGTGAATTGCCCATATCACAGTATGGGATATATTCTCGATTATGATAAATCATAATTGATGATCAATCGCATGCACGCCAACTTCAATTAGTTATATTACCTTTTTCTATTTTGGAAATCTTCTCTCTATATTTTCTATGAGATGCCTTTAATTTGCTAGTACATATTATTTGTCTTTAATTTCCTCCATTTTTAAAAGGGCGTTTTTGTCCATTCATAGTAAAAAATTTATAAAAATATGAATCAACTTTCTAAAATTAATTGGCATTTAGAAATATTGAAAATAGTTTTTTTTTTATATTTTCGATAATGCAAATTATTTTAATTAGTTTTCAACAATATTTATTATTTGGGAATTCATTTGTAATTTTTTTTTAAATTTTTAACTGTATTTGGACAAAAATGCCCTTTTGAAAATGGAAAATATTAAAGACAAATTAATATAATGATGAACTGTGAAAAAGAAATATAAAAGTGGAAATAAAATTGTCAAAAAATCAAAAATAGAAACCATTTCGACAACAACGTCCAAAGGTAAGGACCTTTTGCCCTATTTACCCATCATGACTCTATTTAAATATGTCCAAAAATTATTTGGCCAGATCAAAAGGATGTTTTCACGTGCTGATTTAAAATCATAATCGTGATTTACGAGACAAGATACGAAAATATTTTTATTTGATATATATGTTTACCGTCAAGTTTCATAGCAATTCATTGATGTTAATATTAAATGTGACGATCTAATCAGGATATATCTTATTTAGTTACTTATTTAATGTTTAATAAAACGCGATTTAGATATGTCTAGCTCAAGTACGTATGTAGAATATAAATAACATCACTAACTCATACGAAAGTTTGGTACAGAAAAAGATAAATAAGTGATATCGTAATATACACTTAACACACAAAAGGTAAACTTATAAAAGAACTCCCCCTTTACGCTTTTTGTTGTGTTGACAACTCCCGTTGTTGTTCTTTTTTCTCTATCGCGCTTTTCTAAAAATATACATTAAGCTCTTAGAAATCTCATAAACTCATCTTGGGACACTTGGATTTCTAAATCACTTTAACCTTGTGAGATCGGAAAAGTCCCTCGCACATATATCGGTAGCCTACTAACATACTATGAAGGGCAGCTATGACAAACACACTAATAGAAGCGATAAAGTCCGGTGCAAGTATGAAACTTGCAAAGTCTTGTGTTTGCTCTCCTGTTTGCATCGAGTTCTAAGAATGATGCTTGAAAAGAATAGCTCGACTTGTGGTTTTTAACCTACAAGAGAAATCACACACATATATATAGTGTGCACTTTGAATTCTTGTACAAATCAATAATTAAAATTACTATATATATGTAGGATACAAAGATAAGAAAAGTTAGAATATTAGTTTACCATAAACACAAGACTTTTCTTATACAGTTAGAAGTAAACACGCATAGTAGTTTAATCTAGTTAAATAAGGAAAATAGAAGACTACACAAAACTAGTAAACTTAGAAGTTACATATACACGAAATTTTTGTACCTCAAGCAAGTATATACATGCTTAAATACTTGCTTTTCAGCCAAGACATTAAATATTTGAATGGGATAAAAATATAACAAAATTTGCAAGACTTAAGTTATGCAAAATATGTAATAAAATTTTAACACTTAGATAAAATTAGGAATGTCAATTTTACAATAATTTTTGTGCTAACATTAAATATTAATTAATATTTTCAATCAATTTATTAATGTTTAAAGTTAAACCTTTCAGAGTTTTAGTGCTTTGAACAATTGTCCCCGTCAAGTTCCAAACAGAAAGTCTTAAGTTCAAACTATACATACACTTCCCCTCCTATACCCTACATATATCCTCTTGTATTAAAAAATAAATTAAAAAAAGGCGCCCTACGTCCCCTTGTAAATTTAAAAAAAAAAAAAGCCTTTTCACCTTCCAAATCCTTTCCTTTCCTTTTTCTTTTTTCAACTTTCACATAATTTACAAATTCAGTTTTTATTAAAATAAATTATTTTAACCAAACTAAAATGTTGTAGATTATAATTTTAAAAGTTAAATTATTTTACAAATTCATTTTATATGTTGTACATATTATAATCCATAAGTGGTCGGATTTTGCTTACCGCTCACAGTCACAGGTGGCGTGTGAATTCTTTTTCTATCTTATTATAGTGCTCCTATTCTAAATCTAAAAGGGGAGCTACAATTGTAATTTCATCAAACTTCATCAAAACTGTGTGTCTATATATATATATTGTAATTTTCTTTTCTTGGTTCATTCTACAACAAATTTTACTTTTTTTTAGCAATTGGATCTGTTGCATTAAAGATTTTCTCGACTAGCTTTTGCTATCAAATAATTTGTTCGAAGTGTAGATAATTAGAAGCGACATTTTTGTTGTATATTAATGGTCGAGCAAATTACCTCAACCCACACTTCCTATCTTTACATACACGTCTATAATTAAATTGTGGGATTCTTGATAAAATAGTCTTTTTTTAATTTTTGATTTTGAAAATACAACATTATTTTTGAAGTTGTTTGGTGGCTTTTTTTTCCATAAAAAAATATTTTATCATTGTCGGTCACGTGAATATATAAATATATATATATAATGCACAAAAGGCTTTTCAGCCAAACAATTTTTTATTTTGTAATTTGACTTTACGTGAAAAAAATCTGATTTGGTTACTTATTTATTGAACGTGAATCGAGATGAAATGTGAACAACGGCAATTTGCGGATGGCTTTACTTCATATTTCTATTTGTTAAGCATGCATGTTCGTGGTGCTATTTGATTTAATGTTTGTTTGATTCAATTTATGGTATTTGATTTGTAGAGAGAAATTATAAAAAAAATGAAATAAGTAGTGTAGATTTAATAAAAGTTTAAAATTTAAAGTTAAAAGTGAATAGTTATCAAATCAATAGTCAAATTAATAATAAGTGAGATTATAATATATTTTGATAAAGATGATTAAATAAAAGATTAGTCAAATCGAACCATTAAGAAATTGTACATTTTTTGATGATTTTCCATCGTGTTGTGTTTAGATATTTTTATAAAGTTGCATAATGCAATAATTGGTCAATTTTTTATTGCAAATTTGCTGGAGGGGATCGGGAAGTTAAAAAAAAAAAAAAAAAGATTTCTGACAGATTTCAAAGATTTCTTACAGATTTCAAGATCAAGAAAATAATATTATCTTCCAGAGAAAAAAAAAATTGACGAGTAAGCAAAACAATTCTTTACGCGTTCAACTTGTGACACATAAAAAATTGTGCCACCCATAAAGCACTGAATTTGAATAACTAGCAGGCGTGGACCACTTACCACTCCTAAAACTGAGGGAGCCAAGCCAAATAATGACCCTAACCGGAGTAAGAAAAGGAAGAGAACATCAATAAATATGTCTTAAAGAGTCATTAATTAATGAGTAATGAAACTTTCATGAATCCTAGACAGAAATAAGTGGGTACAATTAAGTAGACGCTAAAGCAATGTGGTACTACTTCTCTTTTAAAAAGATAGTTTATTTTTTCTCTTTTATCTATCTTAAGGTTCAGTTTCTTTTTTAGAAAGCAGTTAAAATATAAGTTTTCTTATATACCCTTATTTAATACGCATAGTTATTAAAAAAATAAAATTATTAAAATGAAATAATTAATAAATGAAAGGGCATAATAGAAAAATAATATTAAACTTTACTTTTCTAATACTATTAAATAAACTTTTCTTAATCTGTGTGTAAAGTTGACATGGACATCTTTTTGAGATAAAAGTAGTATTTTGATAATCATTTAAAAAAGGTAAGAATTTAAATAGATTTAAAATTCAAATTTTATATAAGTGTCAATATTTAATTATGTTATATGGAGGTAATCTATATATATATATTAAATGACAGCTTGTCTGGCTCAATTGTAATTTCATCTAACGTAATTAGAAAATTTCTCCCGCCTAAAGATGCACAATTGTTTATAATGCTATACAACACCGGCTGTCACTTTTAATAAAAAAACTATTAGAAATGTAATAGTGAATAATTGAACTCATGACCTGTATGTTAAAAGTAACACGCATTACTATTATGTCAACTCTTTTATTTATTAATAATTTTCATTTATATATTACTATTCTCGCGTGTTTGCATTTGAAGAAAATATTATTATTAACCACATATATACTTAAAGGCTAATTATAGTAACATTACTTTTTTTATTAATCTCACTAATTTTTCAAATATACTAAACTGGTCAAAATTAAAATGACACAAATAATATTCTTATTCTTATCAATTATAAATGTTTCTCCCCTCATATCTTCTTCTCATTATGTACACCAGACAAATCTTAATCAATCTATTTTAATTTTTGTTATAAAAAGCTGTAAGAATCGAAAATAAAAATTTCCTTTATTTTGTACAGAAATAAATTGCTCAAGCTATTGCCCTAATTAATAAGTCAATTTTTTTTACAACGTTTTAAGTCATTTAATTTGTCTGCAGCGTCTCTAAATTCATAAACTTACGAAATTAGATTTATGAAATAAATAAAGAATTAATTTAATTAATGTTATAATTTCATATATGAAAAGTAGAGTTGACAAAATTCATTTTCCGATCCGATTGGATTATTGAATAAACATAAATGTGAATATTTTTTTTCTCTTTTATTTGAATATTAATTAACTTCCTGTGATTCGAATTATAGTATAGTAGATAAATACTTACGTTTCAGGCGAAAGGTCTTGGGTTCGAACTACACCTACCCCTCTCCTAATTTCCCTTCCCTCCCCTACGTTCCTTATATCAAAAAAAAAAAGTATTAATGAACTCCCTCTAATATTGATTAGCTCAATTAAGAAGAAAAACATTATTTTGAATTACTATCTTCAAGTTTATCTTATCAAAATTCAATTCTTGCAAAAATCACACTTTATTTTTGGCCTATAGTTACGAAGTGAATAAATTATAGTGTGCAAAATTTTTATCTTTTTAAAGAAAAACAGTCATAAATATTAACATTTATAGTGTAAAATATTAAAAAAAATTATAATTATAATTTTCAATTAATCTAAACTAACGATATATATATACGTGTGTGTGTGTGTGTTTAATTAATTAAATATTCAGTTTAATTAAGACAGTTCACAAAAAATAAAAGTTCTAAAAAGAAACTTCTTATTCGATAAACATGGGTTATCAAATAAGTTCCTCATTCATATTTATTTATATTATTTTATTATTTTTTAACGAACATGAGTTATTAATTAAGTTTCATTGTTTTATGAATTGTAAACTACAAGTTTTTTGCTAAAATAATTATAAACTAAAAGTATTTTAATGATATGGACACTTATCTATCGTTGCATAATCAAACTTATCTAAAATTTATCTAATTTTTTTTTTAAAACAAAGGGGACATAGCGGAGGGGCGGGGAGGGAAACTAGGGAAGGGGTAGGTGTTGTTCGAAGACAGGACCTCTCACTTGAAATGTAAGTGTCTATCTACTATACTATAATTTAAACCACATTTATCTATACTGTTAATTAATAATATTAAATTAAATAAGTTAAATGATTGAAAAGTAAAATATAGTAAAGCATTAATCGAGTTTATAAAAGAGTGACTATTAATACGTTATTAATAAAATATTAATTTAACATGTCAAATAGTAAATTAAAATTGTATGTTTACTGATTTCATTACGCAAATCCGATAGCACGTCTCTATGCAACGCATGAATGAGACTTATTTCGATTTCACTACTAGCAATTATATTGGTATTGTATGATATTTTTTAGTATCTTGGTATCCCGTCTTTTAAGAGATTTCGTTTGTTGTATTTAGTGATAGTTATACTTTATTTTCATTTTCAACTTTTTATTTAAGGTAGGCATATGTATAATATAAAATAAGACATTATTTTCTTTCACAATACTACAATACAATCACGTATAAATACATACATGAATAAAATGGGTTGTGCCGTGTAAATATGTTTTGGGTTTTTATATAGGAGTTCAATCCAATTGACTACATTATCTTTCAATATTCTTGCTGGCTCTTTTTAAAACCCGAATTCTGCTATTAAAATTTATTATCAAAGTAAGTTATATGCATCCCTTTTATTTTATTAATTATCCAAGATATCTTTTTATTTCCGTTGTTACTAAAGAAAAAAAAATATAAATTATGACAACATTAATTGTATCAAATGTCCCTGGATTTTTACTTTACTTAAAAATGGATAAATGATATTTAGCTTTCAATAATTAGACCAAGAACTTTAATTTAATAGGAATTATGTATCTCTACTTTAATTTTCAACAATTATATCACTAAAGTTATATGTAATCACAAAAAGGTCACTTTGTTAACGCTATATTGTTACCTTATCATAATTATATTATAGTCTCAAATAATAAGAAAATGATTACTCTAAATGACACATTTTACAGAAGAGGAAAAATAGAAGAATAATTTTATGGTTAACAAAGCATTTAATATCTAATTGACATATAATTTTAACTAAATTTTAATTGATTGTCATGCATCGCAGATATAGTCATGCTATCAATTCATCATATTTCAACAACTATTTCCACTGAAAATCTTTACAAATCTGAATTCTTGAATGCGATACGATACTTTAGAATTTTTGGCTATAAGTTGAAGTTAAAGATCATTATTCATGGTATATTTTTGCGAAATTTTTATCATTCGACTACGTTGTGTAGTGGCACGAGACTTATAATCTCAAGACATGGAGATCACATCATTTAGGCCAAAATTCTATCTGGATAAGATACATATGATAAATTTTTTACTGTAAGAAAGACTTTGATACCATTTGATCAAAGACTTCCTTTTACAATACAAATTACATTAACAAATGTCATAGTTTTTATATTGTTTTATGACACCAAGTACTTAAACTTTTATTAAACTACTTTTAATGTATGATTTTTTCGCCAGATCTCTACCTGTGCATCGCACGGATGAAAAATCTAGTAATTAAAATGAGGTGAGAGTTCACGTCATATTAGCTATGTGGTTAAATGTGGTATTACCATATATCTAAAATTTAAAATTTAAAATTTTAATTAATTGATAAATTCAATGCAATTTTAATTAGTACATGTGAAAAATATGATCTCATATTGCATGTATGTGTGATTAGATATTTTCAGACACCTTGTATTTTCATACATACGTCCAGTTTGTCTAAGGAGAGCTAACATCTCCCTTATAGAGTGGAAAAGTGCCACATGACCCCCTGTTATTAGGGGATTAGGAGGCGGGCCAATCACCAACTTCATTTCGTGTTTTCAATGACAGAACCTGCTTAATGCACAATCATGCAGAGTATTTTAGAAAAATTCTAAGGGACATAAAAATGGGATATTATTAAGTGACATTTTTATGTGTTACATTTACATTAGATGATGAAAAAATAGCTATATAATCATCACCCAATAAATGTGTGCCACGTGAGACTTTCACTAAATAATATCCACTTTTTATGTCCGTCTAGAATTACTCTATTAATAACACCTATGCTACGGACAAACCTCACCATCTGACGGAATTGATGCAAAGGCATTACACAGTCCTAGATGATTGGAATGATTAGTATGCTTACATAGAACAAAGCTAAAAAGCTGACATAAAGAACATAGCTAAAAACATAATGCAAATGCGAAAACAATGATTCAGTATTCCAATATTAAGGATCGTTTGGTTAAATTTATAAAGTGAATTTATAAATAGAATTTATAAAGTAGTGGTAGAGATTTAATTAGAATTTAAAATATATAATGATTGTTGAGTAATTGTCAAATCAATGATAGGTGAATTTATAAATAGAAAAAATAAAGATTGCAAACAAGCTCTTAGTTAATACTCACCAATGATCAAACTTCTTGAATAGCTTTGAGTCATTAAAATCATGTTTTGCTTGAAATAATCCAGACGACACCAACACTATCACCTCCAAATTCTTCACCAACAACGGCCTATCTCCCCCTATATCTTCAATTCTTCATAGATATTCTATGAAATCCCCTTGAACCCCCGGTTGAATATCTGAAACCAGCAAAATTTCTCTATCTTCATCAGTTTCTAGCTAAGTGAAATTTCCCGGACTGTATGAACACAATAATTCTATTCATACTGGCGTAGGGAGTATAGCCCCCCCCCCCGGCAATTGAGTCCACTTGCCCAAGCTTTATTTCACATTACAGTTGAACAAAGATAAAAAATTGCAAAATTGTTTTTCCTTTTAAATATCACAAATGTAATTAGGTTAATATGTACAACCAAGTTCACATTCTTGGGTCCAGCAACGCAAAAAAGAAAACAGATGAGCAATAACTAGAGTCTGGTACCGTGCTTTCACAGAAAATCTGTTTTTTCTTCTTCTACTGGGGTAGTAGTTTGAACCACATTTTCTGGCGTTGTTGTGCATACTGGGGCAGAATCTGTACGCGATTGTTTCTAAACAGTGGCTCTGCGGTGAAGAAAAGTTGACGGTGCTAATGATGTCGTAGTTACACTAGAGAAGCCCTCTCTATTCTTTCCTCCCTCCGCTCAAGTTTTATTCTGCCATTGGGATGGAGAAGAAATAATTTAGTGGCCAGGGCTCTCAAATTTATTTTCTCAATTTATTATGAGCGACAGAAAACTAAGAGGTAGAGAAGTCATTAAAAGAGTGCAAGAGTCCAGGGAGAGAAATAAACCAGACTGTGCATCTCCAGTAGTGTAAGGTGGATGACTTCCTACGTTGTTAATTATTGAAAATTAGTATGGTATCAGCCATCTCCAATAGTCACGTGAGCTACATGATGTAATAAACACTTGTTAAGATATGAACAGTTAATACAGTAGTAAGGGGAGAGAGAGAGAGAGAGAAGAAATAGGAGAGTTGATATATGTAGATATTGTTTATACATATTGTAGTAAACAATGTCTACTTTTATTGTCACATCACTTTATTTAAATGATGTGGCAGAAAAATTTCTCCAATAGACATTTCATCGTACGAGCATCTCCAATGGGAGAGATCTTTCCCAAAAGGTCATACACACACAAAAAAATAAAGTGGACTCCGTATATTTCCTATTTTCTATTAATTTTCTTTTTTCTTTTAATCATTTTTCTCTCATTTACATCACTTTATCCTCACTTTTCTTTCCCAATGTCAATCTCAAGGTCTAAAAATACATCTTTATCTCTACCTTCTCTACTACTATTTTATAATTATTTTTAAATTTCTATCCCTCCCTCTCATCTTTTTCATTTTTTCAGGTTTTTTTCCTACATCCCTTTCTACTCATTTATTCAATTTAAATAATTATCTCTTCACAATCTCTCTCCTCTATCACTTTCACCTCCACTCTTACCATTGGAGATGCTCTAAGGTAGTTGGCACAAATGATGATCCATCATGCATGCCATAGACGATCTAGCTAGTTGTAAACATCGTGATCTCTTCGCTTTGTTGAAAGTAAGACATGTCTTGTGCGTCCAAGTGCACCCATGCTTCTAGTCCATCACTTTCTTTGTTGTCCACGAGTATGAACAAATTTTTGGTACGCGCATTTGGAACACTAACCCATATGGGTTTTCCCCAACCGAAATCAGCTTCATAAAGTTTTAACTTGCTCCAGTCTGTAAAGCACAAAAAAATTCCATCATTCATGTGTGCTCTGACTATTGTCTCAACCCACGTGTCAATTAGAGACTGTATAATCTTTTCTGGATCAGACGTTATTTCTGCGCAAATTGCTAGAGTTTTGCTATCACTTCCAAAATGAACAAAGTCTTGAAATTCCATGTTGAGGCATTGCTCTGCTGAACGTTCACCCACGGACAGTGCCTGTAAGTTACCACAAGAGTATTCCGGCAATGGTGGAACAGTTCTTTGCCGGATATTAACTGCGTGTGATATAGCTATAGCTTTGAATTTTCCATATTTTTTCTGATCAATTTGGGCGAGAGTCTGTACGATAAGTGCTGACACTAGTCGAACCCTTGAAATTGGACGTTTGCCAGCAGCTGATTCTTCTAATTCTGAGCTCATCGCTTTGGCTCTTAAGCTTGATATTGCTGTTTTATCGAACAAAAACCTCTTGGAAACAATATTTGCATCTCCTGCACCACTTGGTTTTTTCCCTTCTTCTGCATCAGAATCATGATCAGAAACAGTATCTCTACCGGGGATTAAAAGTGAGGAGTCGAAAACCGGGCAGATAGTTTGATAAGTGTTAATGTCTCTCCGACTAGCACTTGCCAAGGCCGCTATAAACGTATCAAGTGAAGCTGCATCGACAACCCTATGTGAAGCGCTAAAACAAATTGCTAGGCCCCCACAACTAAATTTGCTTACCTGAATCGCTAGCAACGGGTCTGTGACTTCATCAATTGCAAAAACGTTGCAAGGAGTAAGGCAATATAAATCGCAAGATTTCACCTTGACGCTGTTAATATGCTCCAAGAGAGGGATATCCACTTGGGCTTGTACATATTCAACACCTTGGTCACTACAATCTACCAAGTGTTTTTCCTTGATGTATCTTCCGGCGAGTGGATAAAACTGAGGCAAGATTTCTGCCAATGATTCTTCAAGTCGCTGTAACCTTTCAGTGGAAGCACCAGGCGAGTAGTATAAGATAACACAGAAATTTATAGGGTGAGCAATCTCATCCAAGTACGATATCTTGAAGCTCTGAAGATTGCTTGGAGTTGGCAAGCATGGTTTTATTTGTTTCCTGCTCCTAACCTCGACCTTCATGGTAGGTATAATAACCTAGAAATTTTCTTCGAAACCTACAAGAATAACAAAGCATTAATTGTTCGTGCTGGATCATCCAAGAAGGGATGATGAACGATGAGAGAGATCGATATAGAAGACCTGTAAGTAAATTATCTGATGCACATCGTAATTATTAAGAGGTGGCTTAAATAGGATTACTTAGCTCATTAATCTGGTTAGGTGGGAGAGAAATGGCGGAGAAGATTTAATTTATCAATTTTTTAACATACTATATTTATTATTTAACTAATAAATTAGATTCATGCATGAGATATGGTCTACACGATCAGGCACGTTAATTAATAAATTCGTTATTCATGTTAAACAAAGAAAAAGAAAAAGAGGTCTAGTTCCCCTAGAGATAAATTTAAAACTGTTTGCTGGGGGCATTATTTTCACGTGAATCTAATGTACATATGAGCAATTTTATATAACCATACGCGAGTAATGTGAGAGAATCTAATTTAGATCAAATAGCATACCGAAACTAAAAGCCGGGCTCTTTAGGACTTTCAGATCCCCTTAGAGCAGGGAGTCAGCTCTAGAATTTTCATCATACTTTATTACTCTAAAATAATTTTTTTCCTCTCGAAAGTTTTGAGAGTATCCTCTTTTTGTTATCCCTTTTTTATGTTTGTATATAAGTGTGTGAGGGACGTTTCAGAACTTTACGTTAGGGGAGTAGATAAAACATGAAAATGATATCCTCTCACCCGTCTGATGAGATAGTTCGCCAGACGGATGACACAATGGCAGCCCCCATGTGCCTGGGCCCAAGCACATGGGGGCTGCCTAATGATAGCCCCCTATGTAGGTGCGTAACGGGATCTATGAGGAGATTGGGACTTGACAAAATATGGGTTTTTGATCCTACATTAGATTATTATATAACAAATTTAAGGTTTCAACTTTAATAACTTTATACAGTGTCTTTATAACTAACTTAACTAATAACTATTGACAACCGACTCCAATTGCCTTGAGGAGCAACCGATCCCAAATCAATGTGAGCTTAGTAAGTCCTAAGAGCCTTCAGAACTTGGCAATTGTTGGACTCTGGGCTTGGCAGCTCCTTAAAGGACTTCTAAGCTTGGATGCTTCTTGAGGACTTGAGAGCCCCAGCTTCCACCTGGTCAATTCGTTACAATAGTTAATGTTACTAGTTTAAATGGCAGATAGATGGAATGTATTTTACATAACTAATGGTTAGATGATATGAGTAATACTACACTTTCAGGTAGATTTACCAATTAGTTCACTGATTTACAATTTTAACCTCGTAAAATTTGAAACTTAAATTATTTAAACGTCTTAATTAATAGTTTTATCTTTATATTAAGACACAGCCGTTCACTTTTGACTCTGTGACAAAATTTGCTCATTATATATAAAGATTTTCCTGACTAGCTATCACTATCAAATAATTTGTTCGACGAGTAGCAATAATAATTAATTAAAAGTGACATATTTGTATATTAATATTAGAGCAAATTACCATACCTCACTCTTCATTTACACGAGAAGAGTCGCATTGTTTGATTCCACAATAAATAAAGAAATCAACGCATTATTACATATATGGAGAACAAATTATTATATATATGAACTATACACGCTGCGCTAGGTTTTTTGAGTCATCGAAAATCCCAAAAAGATACATACATGAAGAATAAATAATAGCAGTAATAGTATTAACGATAATAATGACACCTTCTATAGTATATATAAGTGTATAAAGCTGCGCATTTGAAAGAAATATAGAAAAAACACTGCAACTAAAGTGAAAGCTGTCTCAAAATGGTCTGGCCCCCAAGAAATTTCTCAAGATTGAAAATAGATAGAGCACATTATTATTATTATTATTATTATTATTATTATTATTATTATGTTTGGGTGCGAAAAATAAATGGGAAAGATATAGATTTTCATAAATTGGGATAATTTTTTATTTTAGGAAAAAATATGTGAAAAAATACATATATTGCCATAAAATGGAATAAATTTTATTATTGTTATTTATTTAGAACTAGAATAAACTTTTTTATTATACTTGGGTGGGAAAATAAATACAAAAAATATAGATTGCCATAAAATGGATTTGTTTTTCCAAAAAAATAAATACGGAAAGATACAATTTTATTAAATGGAACATAATTTTTTTTTTATTATACATATCAGACTCTAAGTTTAAAGCCTGACTCATGACTCCCTATGATTAATAATCAGACTCTAAACTCAGAGTCTAATATGTTTCTATAAAAAATTTAATATGGTTCATGCATGAGACATGACCACACGATCTGGCCGCTAATCAAAATATTTATTATTCACGTCATACATCAAATCAAAACTTTTATCATTCACGTTAAGCAAAGAAAAGAAATTTATAAACTGTTTGCGGGGGCGATGGCACAACAGGTGAATAATGGAGGGGTATAATAATTCATTGGAACGTGCAAGGGGGGAGTAGGTAAGAGGAAAATTTTTTTTCAAGGAAGGGGAGTAGGTAAGAGGAAATTTTTTTTTTCCGTACGTGTCATATGGTACTAAAATAGTACTTATTATTAAGAGTGTGATTTTGTTCCACTCTTTTAATAGAGGTATCTATACCGGTGTTAAAGGGGATTAATTCTAAAATATGGTCTCATCATCTCTCTTCAGTCATGTAAACAATCTCTTTCCCTCTAGTCTTTTACTCTATTTCACATTAATTAAGTTTCTTTTTTTTTTTTTGGAAATTATATTTAGCTTCATCGTAACCTGTAATAAAAAATAAATAAATAACAAATTGAATTCCGATTAAGAATCTTATTTCCACATATGAATGTCTTCTCTTTTTAGTTTTTTTTTTCCTCTTTCTAAGATTACCTTTTTATTTATATAAAATCGTATCGATATTTCAATCGACATATATTCAATATAAGTATCAAATTAAAGATCTTGTCCAGTACTTTTACATGAGTTATTTTGCAAGATTTAATTATAAGTATATAACCGATTGAAATGCATTAAAAAATAGATAAAATTATCAATTTTATTATTTTTTCTAAAATTTTGATTCATGCCTCAGTTTTATTACTTTTTAAATTTTGATTCATACCTTCTTTTCAAACTTAAATTCAAGTAAATATTAAATGATATCTTAAATTTTCTACTTCTTTTCCTTTTTTTTTTTTGGGAATGTATACAATTTTCTTATTTAGTTCAATTGAATAATGTCAAATCAAATTATTGATTGAAGCCAAAGTGTATGGAGCAAAAATTGAAAAAATAAGAAAAATGATTATGTCATTTAGAATTTACTAGAATTAATAAGTTGAAAAGAAAGATATTACGCAAAATTTTTAAAAAAAATTAATACTTTTAATTATACCCTTTGATGCATTTTATTGGGTGATATATTTATGGTCGCATCTTAAAAATTAATTTATATTAAAGTAGTCGACAAGATATTTAATTTGAGACCTATATTGAATATATTTCGATTAAAACATTAACCAATTTTGCTTAAATAAGAAAATAATCTTAGAAAAAAATAAAAAAATAAGTTAACGACGTACCCCACACCAGCTGCCCAGCACGCTCTCTTTCCCCTCGTTATTATCATTACTTTATCAACCAACCCCCAACCCCCGCCCCCAAAAGACAAAAACAAAAATAAAAAAATCTCTCATACCCGTTAGAGGAGGTGGGCAAAATTGCAGTCTATGGGGAGTTAATTAATGGCTCTTAATACTAATTTATGCTTGTGTTATCTCCCCATTAATTAATTAACGATATGGGCAACTTTATAGATTATGTATTTTGTTTATAACCTGCTACACTGTCAAACCCCTCAATTAAAAGCATGGGTTGAAATTAGGTTACTAAATCAATATGCCGGAAGCGTTACAAATTTCTTGTTATACCTCTAGTCAAAATCGAGGGGCACGACTTGTCAATCAATTCTCTTTTATTCATTAGATGAGGTAGTGTTGTTTGTCATCTTTAACTAGTTTAAAGTTGTAGTATTTGTATAAAAGAATATGACACACGATAAATAAAAGTCACTTTATATATATTATAACCGAACACAAGCTTGGGAAACCCTTACATGTGAAAATAAGATTCACGATCTCGTATCAAAACTTTCCTTATAAGCCAAATTTTATTTAGTTATATTGATTTTCATACACATACTTACATTACTCCCATCATTAACTAATGCTTAATTAAACAAGAAACATTAGTCTATCCCTCATAATCTTG
>CAVNYN010236359.1:0-12393 GCA_963692815.1 Nyctanthes arbor-tristis
TTCCTCTTCGAGTCCCATGACAATTTCAACCTACACCAAAAGAAACTGAGGTATAAATATAGGCAAGTTTGGCCATCGGTCCCTTATCGGCTATCAGTTAAAGGGAGTAATTCGGTCCCTAGTTTGTATTCATAGTTGCACAAATAGTCCTCAACAACGTGTAAAGTTAGAAACTGTCCAAATTTTGCTAAATTTTCATGAGGCCCTCGTGTAAACGTGTCTTGCTTTCGAGTTTCAGCAGGGAAGGAAAACATAGCTAATATATCTGAACGTTTTTGGCATTGAGGAATTACTGTTCAACCATGAAGAAATGTTAGGGAACAATTAGCCAGTTCCTAATGTGGCAAATAAGTTGGGGGCTAAAACGTTCCTTATTAGAACACATTCATTTTCTTCCCAGATACACAAGAGGAACTTAGAGATGAGGTAACATATTTATCAGTGAAACTAGTACCGTATCGAGCGAATCAGCACCAAGAGCTGAGAACTTCGACTCTCCATTAATGGCACAATCAGCAGGCAGAGCTAGTTGTTTCCTCACAATCTCAACAACTTTCTCCACTGTTTCAGATTTGGCCTGCTCCAAAGAATAATAAAGAATTATCTTCTCTTTTTTTTTCTTTTTTTCTTTTTGGATAATCATTTTTTTTTTTTTTTGGATGAAACTGCAATTTCATTCCAAAAGAAAACAGTACAGCTGAGAGAAGGGGAAAATCAACACTTATCCAACCAATACAAAGGAGAAAAAGAAAAAAACAGACAACAAACTTGACATACAAGCACCAGAAACAGAAACATAACAAGATGCCGCACCAAGCAGCAAAACAAAACAGCAATAATCAAATAATAAAGAATTATTTGTTAATTCAATTTCTTCCACACTGCGATCAATAATCAAATACCATGTCAATAGCGACGTAAAAGATATATAACTTTATCAACCAGCTATGAGCAAGAACCTGGTATTACTTTTCCTTACTTATTTATTTCTATTCAATTTTTAGTAACACTCGTGGCAATATGAAGCAAAAATAAGATGATGGAATCCCAGGACTAACAACAATTAATAGTGCATGCACTTAAGCCCTGTCAGTTTAAAAACAACCAGATACAAAGTAATATCATCAGTAGGAGCATAAGATATTACATAAAAACAGAAACTTTAAGACAACGTAAAATATCTAAAACCAAAACATACCACACAAGCAATGCGGAACCGAAGAGGGACTGGCTTGAAGCTTTTTCCACTAAATGAAAGTGCAACACTCTTCAAATTTGAGACCTGCTCAAGTTCAAGACTACGACGTAAGATATACAGAGATGCATGACGGAGCTCATAATTAAGTAAAATGAAACAAAATCAACCATGTAATTAATGCAAATAAACAAATTTGTATACATTGCATTCCGAGAAATCGGATATACAATGGGATCCGTCTGCTGAGTATTTTGAAGAGTGTAACTAATGCAGCAAAAGACTAAGAGAAAGAACAGAAAAACATAGCATCACCATTCACAAAGCATTTTTGTAAAGTCACAGCCAAGGGTAAAACCTAAAGGGTTAAATTTTTAGCTTAAATAAGTGTTAAAAAAATAAAAAACTCAGAAAATCCTTCTTAACATGCTTCACCACAGGGGAAAAAACATTCGTGTTTACGAAATGCATAATTCACCACATGATGGAGAGTGGGTATAAATTTACAATAGAATTTTTTTTTTTTTGCCCCCTAATCAAATTAGTGCAGCCCATGGACATAACTTGGATTTATAAACCAAAATCATCAAGCACTACAAGAAATCTTCATCCAGAAAAAGGGGATTAAAATCCACCATTTCTGAATTATGTTCCATTATTTAAGATCAGATTTCCCATTATAAAACCATCAAATCAAAGAGATTCATACATCAGTTGACAGCGTCAAGAAAAGACAAAGATGTGATTGGAAAGTGACAACCAGAAAGATGCACAGGCAAGATCCATAAGCTTGAAAGCTCAAAACCCATTTCTCTTTAATCACAACAACTACAACAAAATCAGAAAACTTTTCTGAAAATAAAGAATAACTGGAACCAAGAAACTAGGCAAAGTATAACTAGAAAGTGAATAAACATAATTACAACCAAGATCTATAATCTTAAAAATACTCAGAACCCATTTTCAAATATCACATCTTTAATCAGGATAAACAAAAAATATCAGACTATTAACAACAGATCACTAGAAATGTAACCTGGTTTTTCTTGAAAGAGGAACAGAGAGATAAGAAGGAAACAGATGAAGTAGTAAAGGAGGCCATCTGGGTGAGGAACAGATCTGAAAATTGGAACGGAAAGAGGAAGAAAGAGAAAGAAGGTGGCGGAGAACACGAAGAGTGTGACGTCTCTAGTTTGTTTTAAGAGGGTAAACTGAGGGAGAGGCTCTGTGGTTTTATAGAACCCTTTCATTCGAGTTGTTGGTTTATTGGTGCATTACTATTGCTTCGTTTTCATCGAAATTGGAGTGTTTGGTTAACTGAACTGGAACAGGGGCAAAATAGGGATTTCATACCATTTTGGGCTATTTAAGAGGGAAATTTATAAGGGAACTAGGGCCGGGTTTCTTACGAAATCCAATTTCCAATAACATACTGTCATGTGGTGTGTGTCAGGTGAGGTATCAGTATATGATTAGATACCGGGTTTCGTAAGGAACCAGGGCCAGTTTCTATAACCAGACCCTTTTTAAGAGCATCTACAATCCTGTCAAAACCAATTTCACGGTGTATTCAGAGTATATCCTAACAAGTCCTGTCTGGGGTCATTTAAAAGCATTTTCAATGTTAGACGAAAAAGCGTAGAGCAGTTCATTGTTCGTGTCAAATTAATTTCATGAAAGTCATAACAGAGTTGTACATACAATATAATAGTCAGTTGTCTTTTCTTAGTCGAGCATACTTACTAAACTATCATACCTTGAGATGGACCATACTCAGTGGAACATGCTCTTCGATTGGGTAAGAATTTTCTCTCTATTTTTTTCTAAGTAAGAATTTTCTCATTAGGATTTTGAGTTACTTTGCAGATTGTGGCGAGAGGAATTAATTTTATCGGGCAAAAAATTTGATTTGGAATTTTTTTTTGAAGTACAATTTGAGGATTACGAGGTAGTAATAGCCTGATATGTGTGAAATATCATTTCGTTGAGAAAATGTTATTTGGATATACTACTTCAGTACTAAAAAGATGATCCATATTTCCTTTTTCTTTCGTATCAAAATATGGTCTAGTTTCCTTTTAAAAAAATAGTTGAAATATTGTGTATAGTTATCAAAAAATAAAATTATTAAAGTGAAATAATTAATAAATCAAAGGATATAATAGGTAAATTATATTAAAGTTTGCTTTTCTAATGTTAATAAATGAACTTTTCTTAATCAATGTGAAAGAGGAAACAAGACCATCTGTTTGGGACGGAGGTAGTAACAAACTTTGTAAATAAATTTAATATTAATTACATTTCAATACTAAAAGAAATTAAATTTTGAATACCTTCGAGTTAGGCTATATACCTTCACAGAGTGAACAAATTCTTCCAAATTTCTATTGTGTGACATTCCATATAAAAAATAAGAAGACAAGATGCACAATTAAGATTCTCTAAGATTTCAATACACACTGTGTTTTGTACTTTCTACCCACAAAAGATTAGCGTCCTATATGATATGAAAGAAGATTTGCATTTTGTTCTTAGGACAACTGGCCAAAGTTTAATAATAAATAGACAGAATTCAATGGTATATGTCCTATTTCTTCTCAACACATTTATGTCTTGACAATTAATGTTGATTTCACCAACATTACTATTTAGGGAGAAAGTGGTTGAGCAAACAAAATTGTGAATAATATTATTACACATCCACCTCATCTTCTGTTCATCGTATTAAATTATTTATATATCGCGATAAATTATAAATGAATTTTCACTATATATAAGTAATTCAATAGGTGTATAGTAGGTGAGCACGAGATGAGATGAATGTGTAGCATTATCTTTTTTTAAATAATTTTCTCTCGAAGTTCTAGATCCGAATAAGTTTGGCAACTCACATAGTTTATAATCTGGATTATAATCTGCGACGTAGTATTATTTTATTAATTATTTTTTGTAAAAAGTAAATAATTACGGCTTGACTTTACTTTTTGACTTTTTGAAAAAAGTGAAACTAATAAAATGATGTTGTGTGGTAGATTATAATTCAGATTATAATATATGTGAATTGCTATTGTTTTCTTGTTTGTACTTTTGGTGGATGCTCGAAGAAAAGGTACACTAATTAGTTGGAGTTGTTTGATTTTGATGATGTGGCACTGTATAATAATCTTTTAATTTTTATGCAGTCATTCGGTATCATTCGGTAATTTTACTCAATATTTAGATTTAATAGTGGAACTAATACTCTTTCATTTAAAAGAATTTTATATTCTAACATCTAATAGTACCTCCATTATTATGTCTTTATTTTTAAAAAGCATATTTTACGTTATATAGAGTATCTTTTAATTTATAGAGTAAAAATTTTTAATCCACTTCAACAAACTCTTTATTTGTACTCTTTATTTTACTTGTATCAAGAAACAATTATTATGATATTTTATTTTTAAGCAATATTTATTATTTCATCAGTCTTTGACTCATAAGAACATCTCTAATGCAAAGTCAATGTGAAATGTCTTAACCGATCTTGTCAAAAAATATTGACATTACATTTAAAAACTTATCCAATACAATAACGTCAGCATTGCATATTTATCAAATTATTATTATGGATTTTGAAAAAAAAAGAAAGAAGAAGAAATATATTGATTGGATAAATTAATGCTTGACATCGTCTATGACAATATCATCTCATGACATTCTCTATGACAATGTAAAGCATTTAATGTGTCAAATTAGTACTTTTGTACCAATTGTCATATTATTCCATGACTATGCATTGAAAATACACTAAGATTATGATTTGGTTGAATATAAAGAAAGAGTATTAAAATACAAGACTATTAAATTATAGAGAGTTAGTTTGGCTTTCTAAATTTTGAGAGTCAAATTCACTCTATATTTCAAAATACTAAAATAGAGACTCTACTGAAGTTCAATTTTAATGATTGACTCTTGAAAACAATTAGTTTTTTGTATTTAAAGAGCCTATTGAAGATATTCTAACACGTTAGAGATCTCTCCATCGCAAAGCAAGTTCAATAATTAGGGATCTCAATTTTTTTATTTTTTTATTTTTCCTTTTTTGGGGATGCATCGTGAAGATAGGGGAGGGGACGTAAATTCGGGGATGGGGGCAGATGTGGATTGAACCCCGAACCTCTTATTAAAAACACAAGTATTTAATCAATGTAACACAATTTAAATCACTAGAAACTCGATTTTTGGTTTCCCATTAATTCTTGTGCATATAAATCGTGGATAATGACAAGCATTTTTAGGGTCATTCTAAGGAACCAGGGCTGTGTTCCTTACAGAGCTGGATCTCTAATGAGATGCTGCCACCTCACCTATGCCATGTAAGATGTCAGCCTGTGATTGTAGACCGAGTTTGGTAAAGAACCCGACCTTGTTTCCATAGCCGGACAGAGCATGTCAAATCCACCTATTTCTTTAAAGAAGTTAGTTGGCTTAAGGAGAAGAGAGCTAGAGAATTGAATGTCTACGACGATTGGACTTTATTTCCACCGATCCACCAACTTTATTCGATGCAAAATGAAAAATTACCATTGTTTAAATTCATTTGAGAATTAAAGCCACGAGAGTATTTGAAATTTTAACTTCAGTAAAGATTGTAAGTATGGAATTTTGTTTGAGAAACATTTTTTTCAAATGACAATTGGATTATCGATAATTAAATTTCAGATAAAATAAGTATTAGAACATGATTAATTGAGAATTTAATTCACATTCACATTAGGAAGTATAAATTCTTTAAAAACAAAAAAGTACACCACCTATAAGTAAATGATTCCCTTGTTTTTTTTAGGAAAATGTAAATTATATATATGATCAAAAGGTGTAGAACATTTTCTAAGATAAAAATATGGGTGAAACTCTAAAAAAAAATAAAAATAAAAAGATAAAACACAAGAATAGGAATACAGGTGAAATAAAAAAAATCATTTTTATAGAAAATATTGACAATCGAACACACTATAAGAGAATGATATTAGCAATGTCTCGTAAGTTACTAATTCAATTAATGATTAGTCATGATATTTGATTCTATAATTATTAAAGAAGTAAATGATATACCATGTCCCTTTTATTTTCTTACAAACAGCATTTTCCTTGTTCTACTACATTTCTTGTTTATACATATTTAATTGGACTCAAAAAAATACAAATTTTCTAAAAGAGTATTACCCTCCCCTTCAGGAGAATACATTGTTATGTGACTGCTTGTGATTGGATGGATAGAGAGAAAAGGAAGAAAGAAATTGAGTAGAAAGAGATAGAGAACTAAGAAAAGTGAAGAAAATTAGAAAAATATTAAAAAAAAGAGGTAAGAGATATAGACAAATTTAAAAAATAATAATAAAATAATAATTGACATGATGAAGAAGAATATAGACATATGACATTGCACTTTACACGATGAAGAAAAATGGAGTAAAAGAGATTAAAGTGATTAAAAGAAAAGGAAAATATGAAACATATGGGACTCATTAATTTTTTTTATGTATTTTTCTCGTGTTAAACTTTGAGTCATGATATTAGACTTTAATTATGCATTGGAGATGCTCTAAGGGAAAGTAATACTCTCCTGAACCGGACTCCTCAAAAATAGTAATCACTTAAGTACTTTTATATAAAAAAGAGTATATTCTTTACTCAAATCATTTTCGATGACTTCACGGATCTAATAATTCAATATAAAAGATTATCGTAGGCCGGCTCGTCTTAATTTGCCGGCGAAGGGTTGAACCTGCCAAAGACTAACCCCATTCAATTTGAGAGAGAGAGAGAGAGAGAGAGAGAGAGAGAGAATAAGCAATAAATCCTCTATCCAACATCTTAGGCTAATTAGCACTGTGTACATATTTCTATATTTTTTTTATCTCTAATCTTTACAAACTGGCACTTTTACATTTACTTATCACCTTTCTGGTGCTATTTACCCTTTTAATTAAAATGGATTATTTATTAGAAAAAAAAAACTAAAATGGATTATAAGACCTCCAACTTTATTATTAACATAAAAAAAAGTAAATGAAAATAAATAAACAAACATATCGCTATTAGCAATAATTTTTTAACACCCATATAGGTGACATTTATGGCACCCAATGTTTCATGTGACTATATGTATAGACATTATGTGGATGTATGAAGTCATATGACATGCATATATGTAGTAACATGAGACATATAAGTATCATAACACCCATATATTAGATTTTTTGCTTTGATTTTTACTTGATTTGGCTTTTTTAACAAACAACCAAATCATATTATTATTGTGTTTTTATTCATTTTTAATATGCTATTCATTTTTAATATGCTAATTTTTTAGTCAGCAATTAAGGGGTATTATAGTCATTTTCAGTTAAAAAGGTATATAGCGCCATAAAGATGAGAATGGAGGGTAAAAATACATTTTCTAAGTACTAGGGATGATAAACGCAAAAATATGAAAGGTAGAGTGTAGATAGTACCAATTAACCCAACATCTTAAGTAGTAATAAGTTTGGAACCTACCATGTGACGAGTTAATTAACCCAAGGGTCACTGGATTTTAGTTTTACTACCTGATTTTACTTGACTACTCAACTTAAAAATGTTTCTTAACTTTAAAATGTGTCTTGTATTCACCACTGAATTCACGTTCGATCAGTTAGAATTAACAGACATGTTCACGCGGTAAACGGAAATCCCACTTGGCGACAAAATTTCATATGCGCTGTTGGTGTATGATCATAAAGTAAGTTGTGCTATTTGAACAAAAAGAGACATAAAAACTTAAACAAAACTGACATGTAGTAAGATCGTGTTTTTCAACACATCACATTATTTTTTCATTAATAGTAATCACATGGACCACATATTTATCTTGTCACACTTTTTGTCTACATATTTGTCTAAAGAAAATTATTCTTATAAAGTTGGGACTTTAAATACGTTAACTCTATCTAGGAGTAAGTTGATTCTAATGTACATATTTTTTCTATACAATTTTTTTATTATGTACATGTGGCAGGATTATATTTTTCTACTCATCACATCATTAAAAATTAAAACCAAATCACGATCCAGTAATGAGTATGGATTGTGTAAAAGATTTTGTATACACAATTTGTATACACATCACTTAAAAAAAAGAATGAAAAAAAAGAAAGAACACCTATTGGTTCCCAACTTTATAATCGTATGCTTATCCGGATATATCCATGTCATGTATTCTAATGGAGTTTATTGGACATGGATGTAGTGGCAAGCTCCTATTGGACACATTGGGGCCCATCCCTCAATGTGTCCAATAGAGATCTACCATATAATTCATTAGACACCATAGACTCTATAGAATGACTAATATTCACGTTAAATTGTCAAGTGTTCTTGCATATCCATAATAATCTTTTTACCCTCCCCCCCCTCCAAAAGGATAATCTTTGTTTAAATATTAATTAATACTTAAAAAACTTTTGATTAAATTAAATAAAAAATTTGAGATAAAAAGGTAGGCTTAACCGGGACTATTCGGGTTCGAATCCCATCCGATTTGCCCTTACTCTTCATTCCCCTTGTAATAAAAAAATTATAAAAAAAAAATCTAATCCTATTGTTTTTCCAAAGAACATTGACATCCACATAAAGATTGCTCCTTTTCTGGGTTCTAATTTAATTACATTAATTAAAGCGATTTTATTTAAAATAGGATAAGCTGGGAGACTCACTTTATTAATTAATAATGAATGTATATCTTACTCTCTCTGTCAAAATCATATACAATTTTTTGTCCAAAAAAAAAAAAAAATCATATACAATTTCACTGCATTTTATATTTAAATTAAGTGTTAATTTCATACTTCATCCCCAACTTTTGCATTTAGTATCGCTCGGGTCCCCAACTTTTTATTTTGACCCCCTAAGTCCCTAACTTTTAATAAATGCTCGCAAATCGTCCTCGTAGATGGATCCCGTCCAAATCAACGGTTAATTTTTTAGGTGAATTCCATGTGCTTCTCAGGCTAAAGGGCAGCATTGGAAAATCAATAAAAATATAGATTTCCTTCTTTCCAAATTTCAGCAGTATATTCTACGTATATAAAGTCATTCTCTCCACAAAAAAAAATGCATACCATATTGACAAACTTGTTAATGTTAAACAATGGAGGAAGAGAAAGTTTGTAGCTCTTGAGGTATAATGTCACTTATGAACATCGTGGACAAATGCAAATCAAGGAAATAGATTCTAGATTCTATGCATTTGGAAAATCTTTTTAGAGAACTTATATTTCAGTGCTATGTAATGAATCCCATGTGAGCTGCTTTGTGTTGTAAGATTACTAGATGTAATCCTATTTTCCATCTCTTCATTGAGATAAACTTTACCTATGTATGTGTACAGGGCAATGGTTGGGGATGTAATCTAGAGACATGTCAGAAACGAAACACTGGGGACCTGTAGTGCAAAACTTTTGAAAGGTTGGGGTCCTATAATGCAACATCTTTGAAAGATTGGGGGCCTATATGATATCAAGCTGAGTAGCACATCCCTGTTTCAAGCAGCCAAACCAGCAATCTAGAAACAAAATACAAGCACCACAATACATTTCAAATGTACACAAAGCTAATATATGAGCCACTAAGCCTTGATTTCATTCACCAGTCAACAAGCAAGACACAAATCTACATTATCCCATACACAAATTCAACCTAGTATGTCAAACTTCATACATTTACATTACAAAGGGCTGAGTATCGAGTAAAGTGAACAAAAACTATCATCCAAAAAACAACCACCATAATAACAATCCAAAATAACCAATTAAGTTTACAAAAATCAACGTCCACCAATTACGCCATTTCACCTGTAAGTTGCAATCGAGACCTTAACATGGGGTTTTTTGATTTTCTTTATTTACCCTTTGGCCTAATATACACTTGGGGTGCACACACTTTGTTAACGGCAGATTTGGACGGAATACATCCGTGAGGATGATTCACGAGCATTTATTAAAAGTTGGAGACTTAGTAGGTCCAAAAAAAATGTTGGAGACGAAACGTGAAATTAACCCTTAGATTAATTATTTGAAAATGAAATGTAGGAAGAGTTAAATTTGTTGATATCATCATGAGTGTCAAAAATAGAATAATGAATAAATATATTGGAGAGCATATAGTATCATGGAAAATTTTAAAAAACTTTCCGGAGGTTTTGTAACAAAACCACCCACTTTATGTGGTGTATATGAATGCGCGTCACGTGTAATTCATACATGCCATGTATATTTTAAAAACACGGGCGTGCATCCACACACCCCACACATATTGAGGTTTTAGAAAGGGACTCATAATATTATTATGAATAAATATTTTTCTTTAAATGTTAATATTTTACAAATTTATGAACACTAAACTTTTTTCCCATTTCAAGTTCATCTCTTACAAACTTGGAATGTATTAGACAAGGTAGAAGTTTTTATGTCATCTTCAAGAAAGATTTAACTGTACATAGGGATTTATACAAATAATAATGTTTTGAGACCTAATAATGTTATACAAATAAAAATATTTTGAGACCTAATAATATATATTTTTTTAATAAATCAAAAAAACCAAAAAATCGGGTTTCGGGGTCGGGTCGGGTCGGGGCGGGGGAACCAAAACCCGTCCCCGCCCCACTAGTGACTCGGGGCATAACTTTGTACCCCGTCCCCGCCCCGTTCGGGGTGGGTCCCATCAGGTTCGGGTTTTCTGGTTAAATCTGTCATCCCTAACTGTCCAGGTGGATTGCCTCGTCATAATAGTAAAGTATTATAATCATTATTTGCACTGATAATTGAATTTTGTTCTTTTTTTTCCTAATATCAATTTACGAGTCAATTTCCAAAACTTCTCAAAGATTTTGTAACAAAATTTCCTCTCTCGCGTGACGTGTATAAATGCACGCCACATGTATTTAAAATACACATGACATAGATGAAATACATGATGCCTGTATCCATACACACTACACGAATTGGAAAGTTTTGTTACAAAACCTCTTGGAGGTTTCTAAAAATTTTGTATCAATCTATATGCATCTTCATTCTTTTATGTTTTTTATTCTTTAAAATGAACAACAATACCCAACCCTGTAACGCCTCCTTCCAACTATAGATAGACTGAATTGAAATGATTGATAGGTGGTTTGGGACGAGAAAATGTATTTATGGTACAAAAATATTAAGTGTCCAATTTTTCATGAGTTATAAGAATAGAAACCGAACTCTTCATTTTAGTCCCGCTCTTTTGCTATACATTTGACGAGATTATCCAGTCAGAGATACACACGTGAGAAGAGATCATTAGACAACTTGCTGTCAAACAATGTACATGTGGGTTGTCCAATAATTACCCGTCGTGTATGAGTCTGATGGAATAATCTTCCAAGACGTATGATGGAAGATTATTTTTACCCATCTTGCCTTTAAATAAGGTGTTATCAGAATGAAACGTTCACGATCGTTTATGAAGGACTAAAATAGACAAAAACTAAATATTTAGGACTCGAATGCATAAAGCTCAGACGACAGTTTTCAGTTGTCACAGTTCCATAGCTCGTACTTCAAAACCTCCTGTTCCCACCGTCTCCCTTCAGCTGCAATTCTCAACGACACTCTGTACCGATCTTGTTGAAACTACCCAGAAATTCACATTTTGAACCTCAATTCTTCAAAAGAAGCCCGACTCTACAGGCTAGCAGTTTATTTCTAGCCGATTCTGTGTGTTTTTGATGTACAGCGGTATTGGGAACTGGGTTTTGTTTCAGTTATTGTTCTGGGGAATGCAAGGCGATCGTCTGTCACGTAATTGGGATATTTTAATGCTAATGATGCTGATCGAGACGTGTTTTAAACAATATGTTAATGATGGAGTTTGACGCGAAGCAATTCAATTTCTAGTCCGATTCTTCGAAATTAGAAACCTGAGGAGTAAATTTGACAGCTTGAAATTGTTTGGATATTCTTACAGAATGTACAAACACTACTGTAGGTTGGTTAATGGCTTCATATATTCGGTTTTGTTTTAAGTCTTTCGAGTTTTGATTAGTGTTGGTTAAATGAGAATGAAGTTATCAGAAAGCATAATTGCAAGCAAAATTGTACATATGAAGTAATGTAGACAGAATTGAGGAGTTTAGTTGATAT
>CAVNYN010236361.1:0-16147 GCA_963692815.1 Nyctanthes arbor-tristis
AATTTGTAACATTGTAAGGATTTTGTTAAAGAAAATTGTTCGGATTTAGAATATGTTTATTGACTCTATTTAAGTTACATGCTATTATTATATAATATATATAAATATATTTATATATAGACGTGGAGAATTTGTGCTTATATATCTTTTTATTTATTTAAATGGTTTTCTTATTGGTAAAAAATGTGAAATTGATTTTCTTGCTTTTATTTTAAGTTGTAAGTGTTATTTATTTCTGACAATTACATCATTTTTGTAATATTTAATCCCTATAAATGTATAATAAAATAGGAATTATCTTTCTTTTACCTTTTGAAAATATCAAAATTGTATTGTAAAATTATTAAAATTATAAAGTATATATAATATTTATGATTTTTACATTTATTTTCCAATTTAGGATATATATATATTTCAAATATTTAATAATTTTAGATTCGTTGAAATAAAAAAAAAGGAGAAATATAATTAAGTCTAGTGCTTCTACTTTACAGAGGCATGTTAATACTTTTGTTGCGTATAAAGCTCTTCTATTTGTTTATTCTAAACTTTGTTTGTTTGTGTTTTTACGTTACTAAGTTTATAAAAAAAAATTTTCACAAGCCCTGAAAAGCCCGAAAAAACCGAATTCATTACCCGAGCCCGAACCGGAACTGAAACCGTTTGGGCTTGCTATTTTTAGGACCGAGACCGGAACCGAACCGAAGATGTTTGGTCCGGTCTTGGTCCTTCAAAAACCCGGGACGAAAACCCTTTTGCACAGCCCTAGTTCTGGTCAACTTTTTGGAAGTAGCTGATAAGCTTGACATCTCATTAGATGATCGCCCTTCATTGCTTAGATGATTACCTAGCAAGCCTTGCATATTTTCTACTTATGGGTGAAATTTACATTTATTGTTGTATTTGAAAATCTATCTTATAGAAAAAGGAAATTGAAGTAATGAGAAAGGTATGATGAAAAAACACGAGCGGACCACACAAAGCGGGCATTTCTTGATGGAATAGCATTACGAGAAATTCTAAAGAGATGAGGCATCTCCGTAATGTACACATGGCCCCCTGTTATTAAAGGAGGGCCATGTGGCAGGAGGCCTCTCTGTTCTCTCCATAGTCAGACCGATAGCGTTACTTGTTGATGCCATTTAATATCTACTAGTCATTTAAACGTGCAGTGCACATTGTACTATACGCAAAATATGTGTGGCGGTATATGATTTGGTAAAAATATATTCACAAACTCTTCTTCGTAATAGTTATTTTTATTGTCAATTGCTTCGTTAAAACTCAAGGAATTATTTTAGTAAAGACATTGAATGTAATTAACCACACTATTTGAAATTGACAAATGTTTAATATAATTAATATAGAGTACTAAATGACGTGTAATTAATATTATAGAGTGTAACAAATGAGTGCAATAAAGAAAAGAGGACAAAGTAGGAATTAATAGAAAGACAAAGGGACAAAATTAGAAACTGAATATTTTATACACATCCCGCCTTTTATATATTATTGATCATTGTGATCATTTAAACGTGCAGGACATGTTATATGATACGAAAAATATGTGTGGTGGTATATGATTTGACAAAAGCGTATTCACAAACTCTTCTTGGTAATAATTGTTTGTATCATCAATCGCTTCGTAAAAACTCAATAAATTATTTTAGTAGAGACATTGAATGTAATTAACCACACTAATTGAAATTAACAAATATTTAATATAATTAAGATAAAGTACTAAATAGGTGTAATTAATTAAGATTATGAAGTGTAACAAATTAGTGCAACAAAGGAAAGAGGGCAAAATAGGAATTAAGAGAAAAACAAAGGGACAAAATTGGAAACCTAATGTTTTACACACATACCACCTTTTAGATATGGGTAATTATATTACTACTACAAGATTTACTCTCTACACCACAAAATTTTTATTTACTTACATATCCTTAAATAAAATTCCATTAACAACCTTCATTAATATATTTTATATTACCTTTTTTCCCCTTTTTTATTCCCCTATTTTTTTGTTTCTCCACCATATTAACGATTCAATATCTTGTTTTTACTGTCATCCTCTTTACGGCATCCCTTTTTAGTTACAGCACAAACAATTGCTTCGAATTGGCTTCAAGATTGCACTGGAAACAACATTGTTTTACACTTTAATTAATATAGAAGAATTCGTTAATTAATAAATTTTTAAAAGTGTCTGCGCATCTCCTGTCTCCACCTACAAAGCATCTCCTGTCTCCACCTACAAATCAAATAATCTTAAATAATAGAAAATTTAATTTTTGAATGTTTAGTCTTTGACAAGCATGTGGGTTGCGATTTTCAATGTACAAAACCATATAAAAGGAAGAATGCTACATGATTTGGGATTTTAGGGATTTTTCTCCAATTTTTAATCAGGGTGGGTGAAGGAAGCTGGCCCAGTAGAATGAAATTCATATTTCATCCCCCAGCCTCTAGCCCCACATCTCCGTTTTAGTTTCTGGAAAAGTAAAAATTGTGAATGGTTCTTATTCCAATGAGATTCGGGTACTAAAATTCTAGAAATATATGAGATTTTTGCGTATCTTTTATTTAGATTTTTTGTTTTTGTTGTATTAATTTTATCTTATATTAGGTTATATATGTAAATTTATTGTGGTGTGTCTATCTATTATCCATCCTATATGTGGTGGGGTTAAAATATTGTGTGAAGATTAATTCTTGTAGTAGTAATATAATTGCCTTCTATATATTAGTGATATATAAGAAAAGGAGAAAGCGATTCTAGTATCTTTTTCTTGCCTAAAAAGATACTAGAATCTCTTATATATATTTTTTTATTTTTTTAGTTTTTAAAATTTTTAATTTAAATAGTAGTAGTAACCACCCATTTTTCACGTTTATCCAACAATTGTAGATATTTTATTTACTTTGTTTTTTCTCATATTTTCTATTTACGAATATTTTTTATTTTCCATGTGACTTTTAATATTCTCACACGTTTTTCCTTCTTGTCTACCCACTTTTCACCTTTATCAATAATTGTAGATATTTTATTTACTTTGTTTTTCACATATTTTCCATTTAAGAATATTTTTTATTTTCCATGTGATTTTTAATATTCCCCCGCGTTATTCCTTCTTTCCTTTTCACGTATTTCTGCTACCCACAACTAGATTTAAATACGTTGTCCTACTGCCTACAAGCAGATTTTCCATGTTATATGACACGAAAAATATGCGTGGTGGTATATGATTTGGTAAAAATGTATTCACAAACTCTTTTTAGTAATAGTTGTTTGCATCATCAATCGCTTCGTCAAAACTCAAGGAATTATTTTAGTAAAGACATTAAATGTAATTAACCATACTAATTGAAATTCATAAATGTTTAATATAATTAACATAAAATACTAAATGGGTGTAATTAATTAACATTATGGAGTATAACAAATTAGTGCAACAAAGGAAAGAGACAAAATTGGAATCTGAATGTTTTACACATATCCCACCTTTTATATATTAGTGATATATAAGAAAAGGAGAAGCGATTCCAGTATCTTTTTCTCGCCCAAAAAGATACTGGAATTTCTTATATATATTTTTATTTTTTTTAGTTTTTAAAATTTTTAATTTAAATAGTAGTTGTAACCACTCATTTTTCACATTTATCCAACAATTGTAGATATTTTATTTACTTTGTTTTTTCTTATATTTTCTATTTAAGAATATTTTTTATTTTCTATTTGATTTTTAATATTCCCCTGCGTTATTCCTTCTTTCCTTTCCACGTATTTCTGCTACCCACAACTAGATTTAAATGCGTTGTCCTGCTGCCTACAAGTAGATTTAAATGTATTGTATGTTTGAATTTTCAACTTCCAAAACATTTTCTTTCTTGACCCGTACGTTTTCATATATATATATATATATATTAGCATAAGTTGTAAACACTCATTATTCCGCAGACTCTGTATCCAAAAAACAGTGTGACAGACACCCATTGAGTATGTTGAGTGATAAGCCCCCAACACACTCAATGAGTGCTACCACACTGTCCTAAATGGTGTCCAAAGGACACCATAGAAGCATCGCATTATTCCACTTTTAAATGCCAACTCAATTATATTATTATTTTTTTTCATTTTTTAAATTTTTTAATTTGGTTAGTATTGGTAACTACCCACTACTCTGCAAAAAAAATGTCCACTTCTCACCTTTATGCAACGGTTATAATAAATAATAATTATAGTGGCAATATAATTGCCCTATTAAATATTAATAATGATATATCTTTCTTGAACACGATAATTAATTGATATATGACATTTAGGGCAATAAGAGATATATAGTAGCACCATTTAGAAGCATAATTAAAATTCCCGATGGGAATAATATGTTGATATAAGTTTAAAAAAATATAATAACAATATAGGTTAAACCACCAAACTTTTTATACTATCTTTTTTCTGTTTTAGAACCACCAAGTTCCACCGTAAAAGTTTCAAGCTTTTGATTAAGTGGGGATCAAGAAACAATTACGAAATGATATGTGTTTGGGCCATTTCCTTTCTTAAGGTTTTCTTGGCTGGAATCTCTTTAATGTTGCAAAAGGGTATAATTTTTCTACACATTATTTTTTATTTTATGTTTGTAGGAAATATGTAATTCACGATAACATATGAACAAGAGCCAGTATAGTATTTTTTGAATCAGTTGGAGTCTTACACTTTGTATCGCTGAACACGATCTATACTTTTGTGTTTATGGTAGGCTTGAATCAGTATTGAAGAATTACTGTTCTTGGTCTGACACTGTAGCTGAGTGAGGTGGCAGAAATGGGTAGAAATTTTTTCTTTTATAAGAAAATAAATATCTTTTTATATAATAAATAATAACTAATTCACAGTTAAGAAAATAGATATCTTTTTGTAAAAGTAGAAATGCAACATAGTGAATGTAAAGATTTAGCGAATTCAGCATAAAGTCTGAAAGAAATAACATAGCGAAAATACGATTCACTTGAAATACACAAATTTGTTATATAGCGCAAACACACTTAATCAATAAAAATTATTATATGACCTATGTGTGTTTGGTTGAACTTCATGCAAGACGATCATTCCTTATAAAATTTCTATTCAAGTCAGAGCTGGAAGGCTTCAGGATTGCGTCTCAAAGTCTTGGGATGACCATAACAAGCTCACTTACAGTACCATTGGAAATTCAAGAAATGTCTGACTAAGATACACTGAGTCATTCCGATTTTATACAGGTAAATCATTCTACTCCACTGTGTCGAATAAAATACTATATTTTTTTGTTGTTTTGGGGTGGGGGGCATCATATAATCTATTCTTTTTTTGTTTAGTGACAAATGGAAACAAAATTATCGCGGATAATTAATAAAATAAAAGCGATTCATATCTACCTTGACAATAAATATTGATAGCAGAATTTGGATTGTGAAGAGAACATGCAAGAATATTGAAAGATAATGTAGTTAATTAGATAGAGCTCATGCAAAAAAAATCAAAAAATATTCACATGGTACAATCCATTTTATTCATGTATGATTCATGCATAGTTCATTGTACAATATTATCTGCGTTGTAGAAGAAAATAATGTCATATTTTATATTATACCTATGCTTACCTTAGATGAAAAGCTTTATCACTAACTATAACAAAAAAAGTCTCCTAAAAGACAGGATACCAAGATATCGAGCAACATGATACATCAACAATGTCATTGTCAAAGGTGGAATCAAAAGAAGTTTCACCCGTTCAACCGTTGTACGGGAATACTAATTCCAAACTTTTTAGTAATAAACAATAAAATATTGAATAGTTTTACATCATCAGATCTGCATAACAAAATCAGTAGATATATGGTTTTGATTTAGTACTTGAGATGTTAAATTTATGTTTTATTAATAATTTATTATTTATAGTTACTCGCTTATGTACACGTATAATGTTTCATGGGTAATTTACACCAACGTCCCTAATCTTTCAAGTATTTATAGATTACGTTTTTAACATTTAATTTTTCTTGATATGTGGGTCCTCAACCTTTGAAGAAATCTCTAATTTAGTCTCTAGTGACTGAAACCGTTAAATTCATCCGTGAAAGCCAGGGGCATTTTCGGTAAGATATAAAAAGCTAATATTTTAATTTAAAAAATTATTAAAAAAAGGAAAGAGGGGAGTCTCCCCTGTTGCCATTTCCGGCATCCATGGGGCTGCTGAAAATGGCAGCAAGCACGGGATGCAGACTCCCTCCTTGATGCCATTTCCGACAACTGCCGGAAATGGCAGCCAGTGGGGGGGGGGGAGGATTCTCCCCTAATCAGGCTCACCGCCGGAAATGGCAGCAGGGACTCCCATTTTTTTCCTTTTTTTTTTAATTTTTTAAATTAAAATATTTTTTTTTTATATCTTACCAAAAAAGCCCCAGACCTTAACGACTGAATTTGACAGTTTCCGTCACTAGGACTAAACTGAAAATTTCTTCAAAAGTTGAGGACCCACAGAAGAAAAATTAAAGGTTATGGATATAATCTATAAATACTTAAAAGATTGAGGACGTTATGTATAAAGTACCCGTGTTTCATTATTATTTAATTTTTAGATCATTTAATTTATTCAATATTATTATTTAACAGTCTAATATTGCATATCGAGTTATTTGGCCCGTGTTTCATTATCATTTATCTCCACTCGAGACCTGTTTGAATAAAAAATTCCATACATATAAGAATGTATCCACTCCGACACGTCTTTTTAATTGGATAATAATAACTCATTTTATTATGTGTAAGTATCATAGTACACTATTTTAATCTCCTTCGTAAACAATATAGTACTTTAAAAAATAATTTTATAGAATAAAAATTGTTAGAGGTCTAATAATTATTAATTATATTGATAAAAAATATCAAGATGACAAAATATGTTATCCGAACTTATCTATTTTTTTTTATCTTTAAAACTGTCTACAAAACTTTAAAAAATAAAAATAAAAATTAGGCAAGTTTTACAAGATAATATGTTAATCCAGTGCTAGATTATTGGTTCTTACGAATTTTGTTTTGCTTTGTGTTTGTGTAATTATATCCGTGAAAATTTAAAAAAAAGATATTTGAAAAATATTTTCATAGATAAAAATATCCACTTTGTTTTATTGTAATTTACTTTTTAAATCATCTAACTTATTCAATAGTATTAGTTAGCGGTCCAATATTGCTCTCGGGTATGTACCATAGGACACATATCTACTTGATACCCTTCGAATAAAAAATTGCATACTCATAATATCATACCCACCCCAAAAACAAGATAATACCTCGGCCCGTTGTATTTATGGGAAATACCTTTAATATCCAGTTAATATTTTAATCTAACTAATAAATAATATAATTTTTGAAAAATAGCATTATTTTAGAATAATAATCGTTAGACATGTATAAAAATAACTATAATAATGATAAATAAAATATCAACATGGCAAAATTTGTCATCCAAAATTAAGATATTATTTATAATTAGCAACTTAGCATAATGCTCTTCAGTTTAATTGTCTTTTTATGTTAAATAAATCAATGTTTATATATATATTTATATATCTTCACTCATCCCCAATGTAATAATACCAATTAAACTACAAATCAGTCTTCAGTCTAGATAAATAACATTACTCTAATAGTTATATATGAAATTAATTATTGCATTTATCTCATATGTTTGAACAAATTTTCTGATACTATAGAATTACTTACAAAACAGGAATATGTCAAAAATATATTGAATTAAACGAGTCACATGTAAAACAAAAATACATATAAAAAGAAATAGTAATGAGCACTTACGTACTTTAGGCACGGACATTGTTTGGTTCGGTTAAGGTTTTTAGGAAATTAAACTAGAGTGGTTATTAAAGAATACTTCAAACCAAGCCGATCAATTTTGATTTGAATATGGTTGCATAAAAAAATATTCCTTTTTAAACTAAAATTAAGGTTGGGGACATTAAGGTGTGCATTACCCTATAAAATTTTTAATATGCAAAACACATTATTATAAGCAAAAGAAATACAATTGAAGCATAAACTTAATTAATGCAATAATTAGCTGTTCTATGACATAACACGTTCGACCCATCTTGAAATAATAAGTCAAACCCGTTTTCAACCTAACTCACGAATTGAAGTTGATCCAAATCTAGTCATAATTCACCAAAAACCCAGAAAAATTAAAATGGAAACATGTAATGTGACGTTGCGACCGGCCCGTTTATTTCAAAGTTAAACAGTTAGTTAAGAGTTAAACAGTTAGTTAGATGTTAGTTTGAAACGGTAGAGGAGCATCACCGGTCTTCATCTTCAAAAAGCAAGTTCTGGAAACTTACTTCGAACAGATATGGGAATTCTGACTTCATGCAAACCATCAGTCCAAGTCAAGCTGCCAAAGTAATATTTGGTGGAAACCCGGCTTGTAGAGATAGTGACAACGAAGGATATCTTCTTAACCTCAGGACTGAAGATCAAATGATCGGGTTCAACTACTATAGTAGTACCTTCAGGAGGCTTAATTTTCGCTTTATAATGAGAATTAATGTCCCCCACATTTGTGACGGTTCTGGTGACCTCAACTGGACCTCTTAGAGCAGGAATGGTTATGGAAGGAAGGTTTAAATCAAGAGCAGAAGAAATAGTTGCTCCTGAACAAAGTTTACCATTTTTGGTGAGCTTCTTAATGGCTTTTTCATTAGAGCCCAAGGAATTGAGATACTGTGTGTAATCTTCAATTCCTATATCATAAACAAGGCCTGGATCTCTTGCGCGATTGGGATTAACAAGTCCGCCTCCAAAATCAAATGGATCAGCATTTCTGGTTACGTCTCCCTCAGCCAAAATTGCTTCTTCGGAGTTGGGATCCACTGTCCAAGCTGCAATACATCACATACATCAATTAACAATATCATTTCTTGTTGGATGGATGGATTGATTGATTGCTATATATGCTACCTGTGGTGACGAGTGCCGACCTTATGGCGGCTGGAGACCAGTCGGGATACAAAGACTTGAGCAAGGCAACTATTCCAGACACATGGGGAGTAGCCATTGACGTTCCTGACTGGAAACCATATACGATTCCACTATCATTAGTTGGAGGAATTGCGGCCAATATATTGACTCCTGGGGCTGCTATATCTGGCTGTCTCACACAAAGGCCAAACAAGTATGCTGCTTTAGTAAGTATTTAGTGGAAAAAAAAGACGTCTAGACTTCCACGTTCTGGGATTTGCATACCTTGAGGATTGCAGGGCAAAGAGAATTCGGACCCCTTGACGAAAATTGTGCCACATAGGTTAGTGCGTGCTCGCCTATATATGTCGTCGTTGGCGTAAGTCGAACCTTTGGCGTCCTACATCATCATTACACACATATATTATATTATAACTCAAAAGAAGGGGGGGGGTGGATTAGAATTCAAAGAAATTTCTGAGAATGCATACATAGCTTCTCTTTACCTGCTTGAATAGAAGTAATCAAATATGCGAGTTCCAACCTCGTAACTCACAAAAATGACTGGAAAAACAACCGGAAAAGCAGATGGATCTAGCGTTCGAGTAGGATTTCTGGCAACAATAATCCCCTGTGCATTGGTGTCATTGACAAGGCTAACTAGCTGGCGGGCGAGTCTCCGATTATCACCACTAGTTGCGAACCACAAGACCACCTTGCTAGACGCCAAAGTATCCTTTGATGACAGAGAAGTATCGTTTGACGCCGAAGTATCATTTAATGACAAAGATTCACAGTGGAGTCTACCAATTAAAGAAAAAGCCAAACACATGGTGAGTAGATTAGGTTCACATCATAAGTACGAGATAACACACTACCAAGCAATAAATTCCTTGATATATTACCCGGGGTACGGGGACATCAACTCAACAAATCCGGTATCGTGTCCGCAAAACATAGCTTGACCCTTGAAGCAAGCAATAATAATGTATACTAACATGAGAAAGGCATGCACAATAAGACATGATTATGAATTTTTAACCACCCAAGAAAATCTTAAAACTGACAGTTAATCTTGTGCTGTCTCCTAATATGATATGCGTGGGAAATGATCTATCAGTAGTAGTAGCAGCAACAGTTATAACCCAGGGTGCAACATCCTCTACCGTCTGAGCAGTTGGCCCTGAATTTCCTGCTGCACAAACAACTGGTATTCCCTTTTCAACAGCATGAAACGAGCCATGGTAGATTCCGTCAATATGCTTGTCAATTTCAGGGTATAAAGGTATCTCCCGGCCTAATGACACGGACAAAACATCAACCCCGTCATGAATTGCCACGTCAAACGCTTTAAGCATATCTGCAGATGAGATCAACCCGTCTTGTCCCCAGGCAACTTTATACATAGCCAGACGAGCACGAGGTGCCCCGCCACGAGCAATGCCATTAGCCAGTCCGTGAAAATTCACATTAGGCACAAGTAAGCCCCCTGCAATACTGGCTGTGTGCGTACCATGTCCATGTGCATCTCGTGGAGACAAGTTTTCCTTCAATTCTTCTACACTGAATTGTTTCCCCCGATTCTTAAGCTCCTCTTCAAGGCCTTTGTAGAAGAAACGTGCACCAATTAATTTCCTGTTGCATTTCATTTTTGGATCTGTTTCATAAGAGTCACAACCGCCTTTCCATTTTGAAGGGATTGGCCCGAGACCGTCATCTGCAAAAGATTCGGACTCTGGCGTTATCCCTGCATGTATTGTTTATGAACATTAGTAGACAGTACTAGAATAGGTGATTATTAATGAACTAGGTATATCAAAATTATTTTCTCTTGTCAGCACCTGTATCAAGGAGGCCAATTATGGTATCTTCCCCAAATTTTGTCTCGTGGAGGAGATCTGTGCGGGAGGAAGAGGAAAGGCCAAGAAAATCCCAACTTCTTGTTGTTTGCAACTTACATAAACTGTTCCGGCTAACACGAATCACCCCAGGAAATTCTAAAATGAAAAACGAAAAACGAATGAGCAAGATAACAACCCCATTTTACCAATCACAAGCCGCCACATGTGATTTCACTGTGAAATCACACCACTGCTTGTGATTAGTAGTTGCAATTTGATTACATAGAAAAAACTGAAATAAGATCAGAAGTCGGTTAGTTTTTTTTGACCAAACAAATTAACGTTGGTTTTTGCAATGCACCTGCAATCCTTTGTGCTTCGGACTCTGTCAACTTGGCTGCAAAACCAGAGAAGCCATGTCTGTAGCTGTAAATCATAGAATCGGCTGCCGCTTCTCGACTGCACCAAATTAAAGAGAATATATCATTACTATTCCTTGTGCGTCAAATACTTAAAATTTGAAAACCCTTAAAACGCAACCGTATTAATAATAAATAGATAGACCAAAGTACTTGAACAAAGAAATAAACTAAATAATTCTTCTAACATTCCCAGTCAAACTCATCATCAAGAGATCATATCAGGTCCACCATAAGTCAAGTAACCAAAATTCAGATTGTTTGAACAATCAAATTAAACCACAATCAAAATTGACCTAAGTCAGCAAACGACCAAAAGATTTTCCATATGAGACACTGCAACCTCAAATCAACACTAAGAGAAATCCTTCACCTCATCCTCAATGTCCACAGTCCGCCTATATAGCGCAAATCCCACATCAATAGTGAAAGATGCCCAAATTAACCAACCGACATTGCAGTAAACAAAAAAATTCGTAGCACAAAAATGCATAAAATTCTGCAAAGACAATAATGAAAATAAACGAAAGAAAAGACTTTGTCGGACACTCGCCAGAGAATGGAAGCAATGATTGACTTAGCCCAAGATCTAATTTCGTTGTGATAACCAAAAGGGCCTAGTCTTATTCAATATTGTGTGTCAAACAATACAATGGAAAAAAAAATCCCACTAACAAACAGACGAAGGAACCTAAGAATAGAAATCTAAACAAAATAACTCTTCTAACACAAACTCATGAAACACAAACATATGTGGATGGGATTAGCCTAGATGGCTAGATCCACATGTTATTACCTTCCCAGAACTGAATCAAGCAAGTCTTGATGGCTAGAAGTGACGAGATCTGGATTATCATACTGACTTTTTTCCAGGTAAACGATGTAAACCTACAGTTGATAATTATAATCCAAAAGAGTGAAATAACTCAAGAAAAAATAAAAGGTTTACTCTATGTATTATGTATAAACATTCGGTATTGACCTTTCTTGTTTCTTCATCAATTGGCAAACAATCCGCTCTGGACAGGAAAGTAAATAGGCATATTGAAATGAAACCCTTGCTTCCGCTTATACCCATAATGATAGCAGGAGAGCCTGTTTACTCGCTATTGCTGTGTATAAACTGGCAAATCACGCGGTAAGTCCTGCAGTTCTAACGTGGAAAAAATGAGAAGTATCAAAAGCTGTAAATTTTGTTGAATAAAAAACTCATATTCTTCTGCTTTTTTCCCTATATTGCTTACACTGTGAAATCACGGACCGAGCCAGTTGTGCAGCTCGGTCCAGCCCTAAACTCTTTTTGTTTTTTTTTTGTTTTTTTTTTTTCCCTTCTTTGCTTTGCCTTCAGGTTTTTTTAGCTGTGAAAATGAAGGTCTCTTGACTCTTCGCCTGAGAGGGAGGGTTGGTGGAGGAGGAAGAACAGGAAAGTCAACTAAACGTCACATTTCCTTCTTTAAAGTTTGACATCACTTTTGTTCGGCAAGGATTTACAAATAAAAAAAAAAATAGTGGGTTTGTACGAATATCTTTTATTTTATCATCAATTATATCCCTATATCTAAAAAATTTTATTTTACCAACATATAAATATATTATTATATATACACGCAATACGTAGTACATATTCAAGTTACAAGTGTGAAATACTTGATACATATACACATATATATAATAACATATATACATATAAGTAAAATAAAATTCCCGTCATCTATCTCTTTCTTGTTTCCTGTAAATTGTGCAATAATGATTTCTATTAATGATTTCCCTTTTATTTAACTTTCTTTTGCATCCATAATTCTTCTTAAACTTAATAATTATTATATCAATGAACTTAAAAGGCTTCAATAATATATATATATATACACACACACATATATCAATCCCTAAAAATATCATTTTCCTTGAACTTATTTATTTAATTGTTTTTGCTCTTACGTTAAAACAGAAAAAAACAAATACAATGAACTGTAAAATTCCTGTCACGCACAACAAACTAGCTAGCCTAGCACATGGTTGTACGTACTTGTTTTTCTTCTTCCAACTTCACTTCATGTGTTGCAGATTAATTTCTCGCTATGTACATTTTTTCTATAGAGTAGGATAAATCTCTCTAAGTGAACAATAGTCAAGTCATGAAATCATAAACGCATGTAGTTATTTTTTGTTGGTAGTTGGGCTCTCTTATAGAGTTTTATAGAAATTTTCACTCTTTCTATAGAGTTAGATCAAGCTCTGCGTAGGTAACTCTATATGACTCCATAGGGAAAATGTCTTAACATTTTATACGTGTTATATTTAATTTCCACTAGATTGGAAATTTCTATTTAGAGAACAATTATTTAAGCCTTAATCCATAATTTGTTTATAATATAATAAGAAAGCATCTTTCCAAAGCATAAATCACAGAGAATTTATGTTCTCATCATTTTTCGCAAAATCAAGTACCCTACAAATTTATTTGTAACTAATTGATCATAATTTTTAGCATATAACCCTAATTTTGGTTTAATATGTACATTCAAATAGGGATAACCAAACTTGTAACATTTCTCTCTCTATCAACTTGGATCCGTAATTTTCATTCTTATTCTTATTCTCATTTTTTTTTTTTTTTGAAAAAATAATAAGAATGAGAGATGTTGAGATTTGGGCAAATTACGTAAACATTCCCAACGTTTGAGTTCATTTGCACTTTAATCCTCAACATCTATATATGAACAATTAGAGTCTCAACCTTGCCAAAATGGGCATCGTTCATCCAAAAGTACATATCCCGATTAGTTAAGATTTATTTCTACATTTGATTCAAAATATTAAGCAGGGCAATTTGGATTTTTATATTTGGGTAATTATATTACCACTATAATATCTAATTGTCACACCACAATTTAAATCTTTACTTAGATGCCCTTGAATAAGATTACACTAATAACCTTAATTTAAATATATTGTACATTCTTTTAAACTATACTAGTCTTTCACCCGTGTGTTGCACAGGAAAAATAATTTCAAAAATGCTAGTCTTTTAAGAAGTTGAATAGTTAATCATCATTAAATTGAAATCAGTAAGACATAAAATATAGCTAAAAGAAAACTTGTAAATATATATGCTCTAAAATGTAAAAATGAAACAACGAAAACAGGAAAGAAGATAAAAAATAATTGAACACCATGTTCACAACACAACTAGTCGTGTGGTCATCTTTATTATGTATATCATGATCTTTTAACCCATTGCTACTCATAACCCTTGAAATTGCAATATATAGTTTTTATGACTGAACACGTGTTTTCTCAAATACAAAAAGCCAACATGCGACAGTGGCTCATCCTTGAAATAAAAAATTTGTATCTTACAAGTTACTTTAGATAGAATTTTTACCTCAAAAAATTGATTTCCAAGTCTTGTAGTATTAAGACATGTATTGTTACACAATCCAACCAATTTACCAATCTTACGTAATAATATAACACGAACACCAACATTTAATCTCAACTTATGACTTGGTACCCAAAAACGTCTTATATCTCATTCAAAAATTGAGAAACCATATAGTCATTGACTTCCATTCAAGTATGATGGGTAAGTAACATCTAATAATTGATGCAACATACTTGTGATTTCAATATACAGTGCTATAATTATCAAAAGAAAAGTAAAAACTTTAATGATAATGTAATATTTTCAACTTTACATATGATTTTCAAACAATAAATTGCAATACAACACTTTGAAATTGAAACTTTCGAGAAATGTCATTTATTAATACATCTATTATTTTTTACAACTTTAGGAAGAAAAGTAGGAAGTTAAGGAAAGAGAATCATAATTTTGGACGGAAGTAATAGTGGTCAAACCGGCATATAGTAATAGTCGTAGTACTTTAAACATTTACAAAGGTCTTCTCTGAAGTTTACCTGTCTAAAAGAACCATAAACCAATTCATTGACCAAAACTATAGATATATGTAAATGCTTCAACAATGTTTAGCATACCTACTTCTCTAAAACAACATGTTAATGTATTAAAAACTTATTCTAACAACTAAAAATGAATGCAAATGATGGAGGACTTTACTACAAAAATTATCCATAATAATATTTTTGCGAATCGTAATATTAATTATTAATTTCATTTTCCATTGCACATAAGTTGCATCACTTATTAGGATACTCAAAACTTTTAACAATAGTTTCTCTGTTTCTATTTCTCTAGGGGAAAAGGATCAGAACATAATACAATAACCTATATAATCCTCATCGCTGAAGAATTTAATCAAAATCCTTATAAATAAATACAAGGCATTGGAAGCTATCACTTGAAGCGAGATGTATGCTTCTGCATTTGCAACAAAGGCGAAGGAACAATTCCATGTGCCCATGTGCAACAATTGAACTCGATTCAAGTGAATATCAATTTTTCTTTACATTTTACGTTATGTAAGATTCATCTTGGCCACCACAAACCCGTTATGACAGAATTCAAAATGCCTAAAGATTCCGTCTCTGTTTCCATTTTATCACAATATTTGAACACTTCTGGACACAATATTTGATCACTCTATCATTAATTGTACAAACATTTAGCATTTGAGCATGTGTAGCAAAAATGCAATTGAGAATTGGATGATGGATAACTTGTGTCAGACTTCAAACAAGAGAAGCAATTAGCCTGCAATTGAAAAATTGCATCATTGATCAACTTATTATGCCACAGAAATAGTATAAAGAGACCATTTCACCTCAGATTTAAAATTATTCATCTTAGACCTACCTCCTTCCTTTCAGAGAAAGGATTTATTGACATTGTGGACGTACACTGTCATGCTGAAAAACAGAAAAATATGTAATGAACTACT
>CAVNYN010236364.1:0-11694 GCA_963692815.1 Nyctanthes arbor-tristis
GCTGTGTCAAGGCTGCAAAGCAATTCGAAGAACTTAGCGCTTTCTATAATTTATGTAAAAGTGTGGGTGTGGGTAGGACGTCTGAGTACCGAGCGTCCAGGCAATATCAGAGGAGTTGATGGAAACATTGCAAGAGTTTTTGAAAGATCAATCTTCATTTCCATCCAATTCCAAGCCTCCAAACCATCTCCTCCCCGCACCATCACCAAATGCAAATCAAAAGCTCATACAAAATGATAGTTATAGCAGATCATGGTCTGAATTTTCCGATCAAGCATCTGAATACAGTACTTCTCAAGGTACCTCCTTGGAAGATTTGATTAGTGCCACAGAAAACCGGAGGAGTCCGTCAATCTCAATTGATTTGGAGGATTATTCGGATCAGTTTGAGAAGGCAACTCCACATGATGATGCATTCTTAGTAAGTCATAGAGGTTCAAGCCATTCGTTACCAGTATTGAACTTAATGGCTGATCTCGTCTCGTTAGATGATTGGTCAGAGCCAGATGAAAATGAGCGCGAGCAGGATAAAGAACATGAGCCAAAACCGATGGCTTTGGCTTTGGATTCTAGTCCCATCACAGATTGGGAGATTGTGATAGCTGAGACACTATCAGAAACCACCCCGCAAGTATCCTCCATTAATGCCACTAACAGCTACAATTCCTTCCCAGAACAAGCAGAGAATAATGCTTCATTAACAGATAGCTCAGGAAGTGGTTGGGAGCTTGTTTTATTTACAAAACCAAATGCCATTCAACCACCGCTATCACACAATAACAGCCTATCAACAAATTCCTTGGAAAGTTTGTATAATCAATCGACATTGTCAGCAAATCATTATAACACCTTTTTGCAGGACAGTTACGAGTTTCCTGCAGCCACCGTATCTGAGGTGTTTGCATCTCCTATTACCTCTACATCAGAGGCGGCTACTCGTCTTTCTACTGCCACCAACGTGCAAGATATGCCATATACATTTGCAGGAAGTCCGACAACTTCATTTCAAGCTAGTCCGACACCTTCTTTTCAAGCTAGTCTGACCCCTTCATTCCATGCTAGTCCGATGCCTTCATTTCAAGCAACTACAACACCTTCTTTTCAAGCTAGTCGTACACTTTCATCTCAAGCAACTCCGACACCTTCATTTCACTCAAATCCAGCATCTTCATGTCAAGAAACACCTACTTTTTCTGTTCAAAATACAAATGAGGAGTCATTTACAGCACAGTTTGAGAACGACCCTTTCGCCCCTTGTCCCAGTACAACATTTTCTGGTGATCAAATATCTAATAGTTCCCTGAATCAACATAATTTGCTTCAGGAACAACAATTGTGGTTACAAAACCAAAACAAGATCATAGCAAAACACAACGTCTAAACTAGGATGTAAAGCCATCTAAGTGCATGCTTTTGTAGTTCATCCTTTTAATTTCTTCTTGTTCTCCATATTCATGTTTTCCCTTCAAGCAGTTATGTACTATGACAGAACTTTTCATGGAAACTGTGGCTGGAGGGGCTCTAGAGCAGCATATGCCTTTTGTAATATAACAATTAGCTAGAGAAATAGAATGTATATACCCATTTTCTTATGTACTGAACAAGTGAGTATTTACAATGTTCTATACAAGAAATAATAAATCTAGTCATCTAGATAATGGTAGACTAGATTAAATTCTAAACGACAAAATCTAAATAATGACAAATTAAAATGTCTAGTTAAAAATGATAAATATTTCATTCAAGAGGTTTATGTACGAGTGTCTGCATTGTTTTTTTCATGAGAACACGAAGAACACCACTTTGAACTTGTTTATGAATAAAGAGGTAATGCAAAGAAACATGTTTCATACGCGAGTGATCATGTACTAGATTTTCACAAAGTTAGGTAGCACGGTTCTTAGGTTTTCCTTGAAAACACACCAAGTATTACGTGGATAAGCAGACGTTTAGAGGACGGCAAAGGCTGATAAAGGAGATGTACAAGCAGCGTAATGGTTTATTGAATAGTGACCGAGCCGGAGAGATGATGGAGAGAATTAAGGAGTTGGAAAGTGACATCGAACAACTCACACGCATCGAAGAAAGTTATTGGAGACAAAGCTTGAGAGTTGAGTGGCTGAAAGATGAAGATGGAAACATGAGTTTCTTTCACAATAGAGCAAGTGAAAGGAAAAAGAGAAACCGGATTGTGAGACTAAGCAGCCGAGATGGGGCTTGGATCTAGGGGGAAGAGACGCTTGTGACGCATTTGGAGGAATCTTTTACCGAGTTTTTCTCTTCTTCGCAGCCATCTCTGGTTGATATTGGGGAATGAGTACAAGGAATCACGGGCAGACTGACTATATAGGATTTCCAGATGTTGGATAGGCTTTTTACTGAGGAGGAAGTCAAGGCTGCACTTTTCTACATGGGACGATGTAAGGCGCCTGGGGTGGACGGTTTTCACATTTTACTTTATCAAACACGTTGCGTGAGCCTCAAAGTTCCTTTTATCCATGCTTGTCTTGATATTTTAAATAATGATTGTTTTGTTAGTTCTGTTAATAAGACTGTTATTGTACTTATTCTTAAAAAGGAGTCTTCTGAGTTAGTGTCGGAGTTTAGGCCTATTTCCCTTTGCAATATAATGTATAAAGTCATTACCAAGTGCATAAGAACACGACACAAGAAATAAACGCTAAATATAACAAAGTAACAAACTGAGTGAGAAACTCTCCTTTTGGCTCCCTATCACCAGCTGCTCCTGTCGGCTTTTGCTTGCGGATGGCGATGTTAGTCAGCTTAGGACATAGGTCAGCCATCCACTACACCAAAAGATCCGAAATCATAAAATTTGCCAACTTTGTTATGGCGGGCGGTTGCAACCAACTTTTGTCTTGTTATATCCAGCATACCATATTACTTGAAAGGTTGGGGACTCAGCGGGTTAAAAAAAAAGATTGGGGACCTAGACTATTCCAACTATAAAAGTTGGGGACGAAATGTGAAATTAACCCTATATATAATAACGAAGTTACCTTGATGCTGAAGAAAAGCATAATTGCAAATTTTTAATTGTTCCATGTTTTTCTTTTTTAATTTGAGGTCTTTTTCCTTCTCACTTTTATTCCTTAATAAGGAATACTTTCTAACCAAACAGTTTCTATACTTGTCAACTAAGAATCCTATTTTCCTACACCGAATAGGATTCAAATGTTGGACCGAATTTGGGTCAATATATACCCAACATTGCACACGTTAAATTTGCCTAGCTTATGATTAGCTTGTCATATTAAGGGGTGTTACCAATCTGTAATTTGATGAAATTTAGGATTTAGAATTCCATGTAATTCTAGGGATCTCAATTTGGATTTTTATAAAACTCATCAAATTCTGAAGTCCTCAACATAAATTTCAACAAATTCTATGAAATTTTGTCCTCAGCAATCCATAGATTAATTCATTGAATTTCAAAGAATTTTGGTTGATTTAGAAGGCATAAACAGGAAAGAAAAATTCTTCTACAAATTCAAGCATGGTCCCCTTGAAATTCTAAATCCTTCCATTTTTTAAAAATAAAATGAATAATGAAAAAGACAAAGCAACAAATACATGTCTCATTCATCCTCTGTGAACTCAACCTCTATCTCTGCCGTTCAGAAGGTAACTTTTCTCCTTTTTCAAAAGTCCTCTCATGACTCCTAGGCTTTTATCAAGGTATGCATAGGAAATTATCGTGAATGAATTAATTGGTAGAGATATAGGGTTGGTCAGGAGGGATTAATCAAGTTGGACTCGGAATTGCTCGAGTTGCTCCAAGAAACAATAATTACAAGCATAATATTAGTGTCCAATAATGAAAATGAAGATTGATTAAAAAGTTATGAGTATCATTTCAAAGAAAAAAAATTTATGAGCTTCCTCTATATAATTTAAAGACTCTTTGTTCATTCATTTTGAGGGAAAAAAACTACGAATTTTTTTTAGAAGGGAAAAAAAACAATGTCGTATATTTTATGTATTATTTAACCACATGGTTTGAATATGCTTTTTTGCTTCTTTTTTATTTTTTGGTGATCAGGTAAGAAATTATTTTAATATGTTTACTCTCTTCTCAAGTTCACATTCAACTTGTGCACCCAAAAAAAAAAGAAATTTTTTTTGAATAAGTAATCCAAATATAATAGAATAAAATAAAAAGGGTTGCTGATGAAGGTTTAAGTTGAGATATTAACACAATTCTAGTAAATTTTCAAATGATATGTAAATTTTTCAAATAATAAAATTCAAATTGTTGAATTTTCAAAGTATTATGTATTTCTTCACCAGTTCATATTTGCTTCTTTTTTTTCCCATATTTTCCACTGAAAATGCTTGAAACGGTATGAAATTTTTAATAAGTCAAATTCCATGTTAGGCATACGGCTTAAATTCAACAAATTTTACTAAAAAAATCAATTAAACTCCACTAAAATGCATTGAATAGAACTTCATTAAAATTTGAGAAGATCACGTGGAATTCAATTGAAATCCATAAAATTCATGAGAATTCATAAGTAAGTCTAAAAATAATCAATTAAATTCTGTGTTGGGAGGAGATCTCAAGATACCAATTTTATTAATTCGCTTTAAAAAGACTCCAAAATTTTTTAAAGGTTTGTGTCCGAATTTATGATTCAAAGACCTAGTGGCATAGCATATTTCCTTATATGCTAAATTCATCATCTTATGTAATGGCATTCTCATTAGCTGGGTTTTTAGATTATTGATCAAGAGTTTGATTCCATTCCTCTACTATCCTTTGTAATATTTAAAAAATTGACTAATTGGCACAATATAACCCTAACCTTTTAGTTTATTGTGCAAACTAACTTGAACCTTTCAAACGTGACAATTATAACCTTAAATCTCACATTTTTGGCCCAATCTAACCTTTTTATTTTAAAAAGATAATAATACCCTCAAATCCCAGTTTAGTTAAAATTAATATAAAATAAATAAATATAAATCATGAATATTAAATTTTAGTGTTTCTTTTTGAAATATCATCAAATTTATGTAGTGATAACAAAAAATACATCATTCATCATGAACTCGACAGGAGCCTATTCTGAATAGCGTTGGCAATGGGGCGGTTTCAAGCCCCCTGTTTACGTTTAGCCCGCCCCGATCCCCGTCTGAATCGTGACTGGGCAGGTTTAGGCGGGTTCGAAAAAAATCCCCGTTCCCCGCCCCATTTTCAGTTACCTTTTTTTTTTTTTTTTTTTTTTAAATGGCCCCTAGAAGACACTATTTAGACACAAGTATTTGCCAAAAAAATTTTATAAGTGGTTTAGGCTTGGATTGAGTTGGTAGAGGTTGAGAATTTAAATCCTCACAAGTTATATACTAACTTAATTTTTTTCTTAAATAATAATATTATAATTTTAATATATCGGGTTTTCTTAAATAATAATATTATAATTTTAATATATCGGGTTTCTGGGAGGGGTACCAAAACCAGTCCCAGCCCCATTAACGATTCAGGGCACAATCTCGTACTCCATCCCCGATCCGTTTCCTAATCCCCGCCCCCCGAGTTTTGGGTTTTCTGGTGCATTTTGTCATCCCTGCCTCTGAATGAGACAATATTTTTAGGAAACTCTATCCAGCATAGCGGGATGAACCAAGGGTACTCGAACCTGCTCCATCTGCGATGATTCGCTTAACTAGAATGAATAAAAAATGTAAAATAAATAAGAGCAATTTTTAAAAAATGACAAAAAAATAACAAATTAGATCGATAAACATATCAAAAAGTTAAGTCGGGCAGCCCCACCCTCACAACAATCTGGTCCTGCATTATGCGGATAGAAGAGTGGATCAATCTAATTAATCCAATGTCATTCGCTAAATTCTCATCAGTTGAATTTTTTATAAATAAATTACATATATTTTTTTCTTCTTATCTATTTCTTATTTAATAATAATTTATGGTGCAATTAAATTTGAGGGGTACTAGACTCTTTTTAAATTAAAAAGGTGAGATTTGAGGTTAAAACAATTAAATTTAAAGGTTAGGGTTAGATTACACAATAAGATGAAAGGTTGATGTTAGATATCGTCAATTACCCAAAAATTAGAAAAGATACCTAAGGAGATTAAGATCATAAAAAAGGACATAAATTGTAATTTTCAGGAGAAAAAAATTAGAAGAGGTTAGCCAAGAGGAAGGTGGGTAGCAGCGTTACTATCTTGCGGTCTTGTAAATTGTAATTTTTACTGATTGAGTTGTAGGTATTGGTGAAGTTTGCATTGTCTGATTCTAGAAAAGGAAAAATAACTATCTTCAACGTGACAGTGAAGGGAAGAATAATTTTTGACCAAGATCTGAAGGTTGGGAACAGTAAAACAGAATTAGTAAGATGATGAGGGAAGATAATTTACTGGAGGTGTTCAGCAGAAAGAGAAAGAAACCGTGCATGAACCAGAAAAATAAAAACCTCATTTTAGTTGTTTCTCTAATACTACTATAATGGAATGCTCAAGGATAATGTGTAATTTTGTTCAAGGATTATCATTACAATGATGGGAGTTATATATACATTAAATACAATGAGTATATATAACACTGGTAAAAATATTACAATATTTACAGAATATATATTACAGTTCCATTGAGCTTACTTGGATAGCAAGTCGTTGTACAATCTTCCGAATTCTGTCACATGCTTCTAGTATTGATGAGGTCAACTCTCAATGCTACCCAACCAGCCCCACTCCAGCTTCTTCACCAGAATATCAGCAGAGTTTACGTTTAAAAAGAATTGATTAACGCAATTAATTAACGTGCCTTGTAAAAAACGAAAATAAAGTTGATCAATGCAATGCACGTTCGGTGATGGCAAAGATTAAAATAGAGCCACATGAAACACGATACCTCTTATTTTGGTACTTAATTTGATTGATATTGCTCTCCCACCAACTAACCGTCTAATATATAGTATTATACCTTCATATAAACACGTGATTCAGTTGACTTTGTACAAGAATCATAATATATTACACCAATACCGCTTATTTTGGTACTTAATTTGACTAATATTGTTCTCCCACCAACCAACCGTTTGATAACATTATATCATCATATGGACACGTGATACAGTTGGCTTTGTGCAAGAATTATAATATATTACACCAATACCGCTTATTTTGGTACTTAATTGGACTGATATTGTTCTCCCACCAACCAACCGTCTGATAGCATTATATCATCGTACAGACACGTGATTCAGTTGGCTTTGTGCAAGAATTATAATATATCAAAGAGTAATGTATTTTTCTTTCACTTGGATTTTTTCCCAAGGTTTTTTTTTTTTTCAATATTAGGTCTTGAAGAGCATTGAAGATTTCATAAAATGATGCAACACAAGATGAACATTATTGAATGAATTCAGGGGAGTAGTTGTACTTTTTTTCTTTTTTACTTCTTTTTTATTTTTGGGTGATCAAGTAAGAAATTATGTTAATATGTTTACTGCCTTCTCAAGTTCACGTTCAACTTGTGCACCTCAAAAAAAAAAAAAAATTGAATAAATAATTAAAATATAATAGAATTAAAAAAAAGGCTGCTTAAGGTTTAAGTTGAGATATTAACACGGTACTAGTAAGTTTTCAAATGATAATATTATAAATGATTATGTGAAGAAGATATAAAAGTCATTATGTATTTTTTCACTAGTTCATATTTGCTTCTTTTTTTTTTTTTTGTCTGGCCATATTTCCTATATATTGAGAATGCTGGAAATATGAAATTTTTAATAAGTTAAATTCCATGTTAGGCATACCTCTTAAGTTTGGCAACGTTTACCAAAAAAAAAAAAAAATCTATTAAAATCCACTAAAATGCATTGAATAGAATTTCATTAGAATTTGAGATGATTACGTGGAATTCAATTAAAACTATTGTTCTAAAAAGCTCGCTAGGCGACGCTTAGGCGGTACTTATACTTGAAACTTGAGATCCACTTTTCGTCATGCTTTGGCCTTTGTCACGTATTAGTTGCGTTTTTATTGCGCATTGGTGCGCTTAGATGCGCATAAACTCAATGTTTGATCTTAACACTTTTTCATACCTTTCGCTTTCTAAAACTCTGATTAAAACGCATAAGATTTAAGAGAATTCATAGACAAGTCTAAAAAGAATCAATCAAATTTTATGTGGGGACACCCTAAATATTTATTATTTAAAATCTTTGGAGATATCGAGATACCAATTTTATTAATTTGTTTTAAAAAGATTCCAATTTTTTTAAAAGGTTTGTGTTCCGAATTTATGATCCATGGACAGAGTGGCACAGCACATTTTCTTTTATATATATATATATATATATATATGCTAAATTCATCGTCTTATGTAATGGTATTCTTATTAGCTTAACTTTTAGATTATTGATCAAGAGTTCGATTTCATTCCTCCACTATCCTTTGTAATATTCAAAAAATTGACTAATTGGCACAATATAACCCTAACCTTTTAGTTTATTGTGTAAACTAACTCTAACCTTTCAAACTTGACAATTATAATTTTAAATCTCACTTTTTAGCGCAATCTGATCTTTTTATTTTAAAAAAGATAATAATACCCACAAATCCCAATTTAGTAAAAATTAATATAAAATAAATAAATAAATATCATGAATATTAAATTTTAGTATTTCTGTTTGAAATACCATCAAATTCATATAGTGATAACAAAAATACATCATTCGTGATAAACTCAGTAGGAGCCTGCTCTTAATAAAACAATATTTTTAGGAAACTCAATCTCGCATAGCGGGATGGGCCAAGGGTATAATGCCCTGCTCCACCTGCGAGATTTGCTTAACTAAAATGAATAAAAAATATAAAATGAATAAGAACAATTTTCAAAAAATGACAAAGAATATAATAAATTAGATCGATAAACATATCCAAAAATTGAATCGGACAGCCCCACCCTCACATCAATCTAGCCTCCCATTAGGCAAATAAAGGAGTGGATCAATCTACCCCAACGTCATTTGATAAATTTTCATCAGTTGATTTTTTTTATATAAGTAAAAATAAATTATATATTGTTTTATTTTAATCTATTTCCTATTTAATAATAATTTATAGTGCAATTAAAATTTGAGGGATATTATAGTCTTTTTAAATTAAAAAGGTGAGATTTGAGGTTAAAACGATTAAATTTTAAAGGTTAGGGTTAGGTTACACAATAAGATGAAAGGTTGATGTTAGATATCGCCAATTACCCAAAAATTAGAAAAGATATCTAAGGAGATTAAGATCATAAAAAAGAACATAAATTGTAATTTTCAGGAGAAAAAAATTAGAAGAGGTTAGCCAAGAGGAAGGTGGGCAGCAGCGTTACTGTCTTGTGGTCTTCTAAATTGTAATTTTTACTGATTGAGTTGTAGGTATTGGTGAAGTTTGCATGGTCTGATTCTAAAAAAGGAAAAATTACTATCTTCAACGTGACAATGAAGGGAAGAAGAATTTTTTACCAAGATCTGAAGGTTGGGAACAGTAAAACAGAATTAGTAAGATGATGAGGGCAGAAATTAACTGGAGGTGTTCAGCAGAAAGAGAAAGAAACCGTGCATGAACCAGAAAAATAAAAACCTCATTTTAGTTGTTTCTCTAATACTACTATAATGGAATGCTCAAGTATAATGTGTAATTTTGTTCAAGGATTATCATTACAATGATGGGAGTTATACATACAATAAATACAATGAGTATATATAACACTGGTAAAAATATTACAATATTTACAGAATATATATTACAGCTCCAATGAGCTTACTTGGATAGCAAGTCGTTGTACAATCTTCCGAATTCTGTCACATGCTTCTAGTATTGATGAGGTCAACTCGATGCTACCCAACGAGCCCCACCCCAGCTTCTTCACCAGAATATCAGCAGAGTTTACGTTTAAAAAGAATTGATTAACGCAATTAATTAACGTGCCTTGTAAAAAACGAAAATAAAGTTGATCAATGCAATGCACGTTCGGTGATGGCAAAGATTAAAATAGAGCCACATGAAACATGATACCCCTTATTTTGGTATTTAATTTGATTGATATTGCTCTCCCATCAACTAACTGTCTAATAGTATTATATCTTCATATAAACACGTGATTCAGTTGACTTTGTACAAGAATCATAATATATTACACCAATACCGCTTATTTTGGTACTTAATTTGACTACTATTTTTCTCCCACCAACCAACCGTCTGATAGCATTATATCATCATATAGACACGTGATTCAATTGACTTTGTGCAATAATTATAATATATTACACCAATACCGCATATTTTGGAACTTAATTTGACTGATATTGTTCTCCCACCAACCAACCGTTTGATAGTATTATATCATCATATAGACACGTGATTCAGTTGGCTTTGTGCAAGAATTATAATATATTACACCAAGACCGCTTATTTTGGTACTTAATTTGGCTGATATTGTTCTCCCACCCACCAATCGTATGATAGTATTATATCATCCTATAGACACGTGATTCAGTTGACTTTGTGCAAGAATTATAATATATTACACCAAGACCGCTTATTTTGGTACTTAATTTGACTGATATTGTTCTCCCACCAACCAACCGTCTGATAGCATTATATCATCATATAGACACGTGATTCAGTTGGCTTTGTGCAAGAATTATAATATATTACACAAATACCGCTTATTTTGGTACTTAATTTGACTGATATTGTTCTCCCACCAACCAACCGTCTGATAGTATTATATCATCATATAAACACGTGATTCAGTTAGCTTTGTGGAAGAATTATAATATATTACACCAATACCGCATATTTTGGAACTTAATTTGACTGATATTGTTCTCCCACCAACCAACTGTCTAATAGTATTATACCTTCATATAAACACGTGATTTAGTTGACTTTGTACAAGAATCATAATATATTACACCAATACTGCCTATTTTGGTATTCTCCCACCAACCAACTATCTGATAGCATTATATCATCATATAGACACGTGATTCGATAGGCTTTGTGCAAAAATTATAACATATTACACTAATACCGCTTATTTTGGTACTTAATTTGACTGATATTGTTCTCCCACCAACCAACCGTCTGATAGCATTATATAATCATATAGACACGTGATTCAGTTGGCTTTGTGCAAGAATTATAATATATTACACCAATACCGCTTATTTTGGTACTTAATTTGACTGATATTGTTCTCCCACCAACCAACCGTCTGATAGTATTATATCATCATATAAACATGTGATTCAGTTGGCTTTGTGCAAGAATTATAATATATTACACCAATACGAGTTCGGGAACTAGTATATATGGCCCCTCCGCGGTTCATCAGTTGTGAACTGAAATCCCCGTTCCCACATACCTCCCCATAGCTATGGCAACCCAACTTGAATACTGTGAAATCCGACCTCCCCCCGGCGGCAAAGTAGCTGATTTAATGCTACCTTTGACATTTTCCGACATGGTACTTCTTTGTTGTCCTCCGCCTCAGGGTCTTATGTTCTATGAATCCCCTAATTGTTCCAAGGACTATTTCCTAGAAACCATTGTGCCAAAACTCAAAGCATCGCTCTCCCAAACTCTCAAACATTATTTTCCTCTGGCAGGTAACTTATTATATCACCTGTCAGGAAACGAAAA
>CAVNYN010236384.1:0-31215 GCA_963692815.1 Nyctanthes arbor-tristis
GATACCACTGTTGGGAATTAATGTAGATTCCCCGATTACTACCGCAGGATCGTTGTTTAAGGAATTTAATGAGACAAGGGAAAAATAAAAGAACGAAGACAAATTTACGGACTATCAAAGCTTTTCACTATATGATTCAAGTCGCTACAACCATATAGAATTTCACTCATCAACCCACAACCCCCAAGTATTACAAGAAAAATACTCAAGCTCTACAGCACCTAAAATTTCTACTCTTTGAACAAACCTCAAAGAGTTACAAGAAAAACTCACAAGAAGCTAAGCTCGCCAATTTTTCTCTGAAAGACTCAAGTCACTCTTGTATATAAAAGAAGAGAAAACACATCTATTTATAGGCTTTGTTTACTTGGAAGATAAGATAATTCCTTCTAGGATTTGGATTCCTTTTCCTCCAAGAACTCTTCTTTTTTCCTTTTTCTTTTCTTTTTCAACTTTGGATTATTTTTTACAATAAATCCAACAGTTTGGAAGTTCAAGCTTAATATGTTGCTCTCGTGTGATTTGCAAAAATACAAAATATACATAGTGTCTAATATAATTCCTTACCTTTTAATGTGATCAATCAAGAATTTGTGGATTATTATTATTATTGGCAGAATAATAAAATAGTCATGTGAAACATATATAATTTGAAATTTTATGATTATTATGATTTATGAAATTGATCTTAGTTTTCCGCTCACATGTGTCAATTTTCTATATTGTCGCCTGTCGTGAATTTGAAAATTAATTTCAAATGTTATAATTGTATTATATTTAAATGATTACCAAACAGGCCTACCATTTTAATACTTAAAATTAAATATATACATTTGGATGAAATTGTAAATAAATGCAAAAGTTTGTCTAAATTTAAAGGTTGGGGACAAAAGTATAAAGGGTAATTGGCACAAAACGTCTCTACCTTTGGGCACTCTTATGCAATCAGTCTCTACCTTTAAATTCTTGGCAATTTCACTCATATTTTAATGTTTTCTTAGCAAAATTCATCCTCAGTGCTAAATTAGTCCATTATTCGAAGGGCATTTTTGTCACTTACACATTAAGATTTTGAAAATGTGCAAAGAAGGTCCCAATATGTATATAATTGGTCAAATAAAGATTTAAATTTTATTGATTATTTTTTACTGGACAAAATTTAAGGTGAAAAAGTAATTAAAAAACCAAAAATGAGAGGGGAAAAAAGAAAAAAAAATCTAAAGGTTATTTATTTTTTCAATCTCACTAGTAATTTCAATCAGTCATTTTTTACGTCAAACACAACCACTGCCACTCGCTGCATTTATACTCTTCATCTAAAAAAATGTTTTATTTTTATTTTTATTTTTATTTTTCAATAATGCTAATCATTTTAGAACATTTACTTACAATTGTTTTTAATATTAAAGTATAAGTAAACATAAATGCTCTTCTAATAAAGTACTAATTTAGCACCAGTGATAAATTTTGTTAAGAAAATATGAAGGTAAGGGTGAAATTGCCAAGAATTCAAAGGTAGGGACCAATTGTACAAGAATATTTAAAGGTAGGGACCTTTTGTGCCAATTATTCAAGTATAAACCATTGCAAAGGTTGGGGGACCTTTGTGGTTGAACCAACCGTTTTCTACATCTTGTGGTCCAGTTGTTTGTGAGATAGGTTTTATGCTAAAACTGGACAAGTTTTATGACCAGATACCGGTTTTACAGTTCGTACCGGCATGTTCAGCTTTTAGAACCTTAATTTATATCCACTAAACAATCAAAACTCACATGTCAAACCAATCTGATTCAATCATATTTGACATTTTTTTACCAAAGGGGATATTTACCAACAAAAATGGTACTCGAGCTTGAGTTACGATTGGATTTGTATGAAGCAGTCGGGTTGCTGAAAATCTACTGGTGGAGAGTTGGCCGAGCTTGGTTCTGGGAATGGTTGCTCTGATGATGATAAGTGGATAGACTTCCTCGTCTTAATTATAAATCAAGATTTAATATCCTCTTAAACTCTACTGAACTCGATACTCTATGTAAATAAAAGACTGACAAGTGGATACCAGCAGGCCCAATTAATTGTTTTAAATTAAGACTCCACACTTGTCTTACTTTCATTTATTCAGAGTACCAAAATTTCAGTACTTTTTAAAGTACTGGAAATCTTTTCCCTCGCCACCCTTGTGATACTCATGATAGTTAGCATAGTCGGTGGTACATTAATCTGGGTTATAAAATAAGCATTGTCGGTGGTTCATTAATATGCTTGCCTGTGTTTCCAAGTTCCATTCACAATCAATCTATTTTTAAACAATTTATCTATATATATAAATATGATTCCAATTATTGGTTGTCACATGAAATCCAAAAGTTTCTTATCACTTGAATATCATTGCTTAACTAATTTCAGCATCAGACTCCAATTTGCCAAGTGAAAGTGCCTTCTACCTAGTAGCATACCCTTATATTCCCTTTTCTTGATAATAATGAAACTCACAGAATTTTTCTTATAGATAGAAAATTCTCTAAAAAATTTATACTAGTTTGATTATTAATATAAAGCCGATTAGAATGAAAATACTGGAGCAACATAAGTCTGTTGTTGTGTTGTATTGCACTAGACAAATGATGTAATATAATATCAACTGCTAATATGATTTTGAGTAGAGTCTTGTGACGTACCGATAATACATCACATTACTGTTTGATACCGTTACAAAACCAGACATCTGGTGCCTTAACGTTCTTAGAGCAAGATTAATACTGAGGGAAAAAAACCAAAGGGAAAAAATTAAAGGGAAAAAACATATTTTCAAATAATGTGTGGGGGGAAAACATATTAAAATATTTTATTTATTTTTTAAATTTTTTTTACACATTATTTTGTCATTATTTTTTTGTCATACAATTTATATTCAATTTTTTATATAGTATTAATTTTTTTAAAATTTATTATATATTATTTTAAGGAATGAAGTTTTGGGAGGGATGTAGCCCCTCTTTTACCTCCCCCCCCCCAAACAAATGGCTTCCCCCCAATACATAATTTGATTTTGTTAAGGGTAAAAACCTAAATTTGGGTTTTTACCCCAACACTAATCATGCTCTTACATATTAAAGTCAACTTAATCAAGTATCATACATTTAGGGCCATATGAGTTAGTAGTATAATACAAGTTACTGATGTACTCATGTTAGTTGTTTGTATTATACAAAATCACTATCTGATTCCATTGCAATACCAAACACACTTGAAATCTACTATAGTTAGAGAGACCACAATTCACTTTTTTCCATTACTAGGGTTCAAAGTCCACAATGTGTCAAACATTGAGGAACATAGAAAAAACACAACAAAGAGAAAGGGTTGAGGAGTAATGGAGCCCACCATCATTGTAACACCATTAAACCAGCCTGTAATATAGCTGTGACCACTACATCCCACCTCCCCTTTCATGCTGATATGCCCTCTCTTTTTTTATTCTCTGTGTTTTAAGTTAAGTTTTAAACACATAATAATAACTCCCAATTCCAACCACACAACCATCTTTATACATTCTCCAAATTCCAATTCCTCTCTTATTCTTCTCTCTTGTTCTTCCTCTTATCAACTCTTTGTACACTTGGCTCGATCTAAGTTCAGTTTAGTCTAGTACAATATAGTCCTTCCTAAATGAGCTCGATATTCGAAAGCTTCCGAAGCAAGCAAGCGCTTCCGGTGTCACAGCCGGAGGAGGGACGACCCGTCGGCATCCGGAGAAGGCTCTCTTCTCTTTCCCTCGACTTCAAAATCCAATCCAATCTCGCTTCTCACGGTGGTTCGTGGGCATTTCGCAGATCCAAATCCGTGTCCTCAATGGGAGAATATGCTGGGAATTCCATCAGGAAATGGTGGGATTGGGGATGGACCTGGATCCTCTCCAGAAAACCCACTTTTGCCAAAGATCTGGAGATGAACGAGGAAGAAACCTCTGTCCTGGGTTGCCACAACAAAGGAAACTTGCGACATGTTTTCTACAAGATCAGGTCGGAGTTCCGGAAGCTCATCGGATCCAATAACGTCAGTCTTCCTCAAACCTGTCGGTACGATTCTTACAATTATGCCAAGAATTTCGATGATGGAAGCAGATCGGCGGCGATCCTTAGTCATTGAACATACCAAAATAAATAAACCAGCGATTTATGAAATCAGACAGGCTCTTCATGGGGCAATTAGTCGACGGGATGGAAATGACGATCCAAAGTTGTTGCCGCAGGGATCGATCTGTGTTGTAATTTTTTGGGTGTTATACAGAATTGGTAATGATGATTGTTTCATTTGTTTATTGTAATGTTTATAATTGCTGCAATTTAAGTTCTATTCTGTGTAATATGTATTAGTGTATTCTACCTGCGTTGCTAGTAAATCGCCATCATCATTTTTCATTACTTACGCCGACAATTTCCTCACAACAAAGATCTCCAATTAGATACAATCTTAAAGCATCTAATAATTAATTAGTTACATTGTTGGTGAAGATACATTGGGCCAGCAAATTTAGCTATTCACAAAAATAAATAGTATACTTTTAGTTGTTATTAAATACTACATATATATAAGTTAAATTTTAATAACTATTGAAGTGTCAATACTCGATATGTTACTTTCTTGAGTTGTTAACTAACGACTTCACTAATAACCTAATTTAAGAGCATCTACATTAGTGTTGTTAAATTTAGCTTTTTACTTAGGCAAAAGTACATTTTAAGTGAGTGATGCTATTTATCTAGACTGGAGTTGGCATCACTGCATTAGAGGATGAATTGATATACATAAATACATGGGGTCCTCATTTATTCAATGGCCAATAACGAGATGTCAACTAGACTGGAACCGGACTTCAGCGGAGATAAATAGAATTATTCTTGTTAAATGTCACATATGTAAGCTAAATTTAACAACTACTGAAATGTCACATTGGATATATTAAACAAAATCACTAAAATCCAATTAAGTTCAAGTGGGTCTCATTCTTGTCAAAAGTTATTAGTCAAAGTTTATTAAATAAATTAAAAAAAAAGAATTTTCAAAAAGTATTAAACTCTGACACAATATTAAAATTATTGTTAAAGTTAACAACAAACTTAATAACTAACTCAAAATGATTCTTTTAATAGCTTTCTTAATACTACCAATGTAACTATTTTTTTAAGTTATTAACTAACAACTTCACTATCAACCTAGTTTAAAACTACAAATGTGGATACTCTAATATTACCAATATGGATGCTAACAACTCAAAAAAGTACATATATTGATGATGTTATAAAAGTTAAAATAATTTTTTATTTTCATAGGGTTAATTTCGTAAATTGTCCTTAACCTTTGAGTTAAAAATCGGCTGGATCTCTAACCTTTTTTCGACCTTCTGGGTTTCAAACCTTTCATAAATTCGCATGATAAGTCATTTTTGTCACTATTCCGTTAACTTTTCAACAAAATTACCATTATACCCCTTAAATTTTTTATTTAAAAAAAAGTTTAAAAATAATTTTATTAAAAAAAAAAAAAACCAATCCTCCCCATCCCCTAGCCTACCTCATCCTCAGCGCCACTGGAATGCTGCTATTTCCGGTGGCCAAAATGTGGGGAGACTCCCTCCCTTTCCCTAAAAAAAAACAAAAATTGTGCTACCAGAAATGACAGCAAAAATGGGTGATTCACCTTCCCTTTTTTGACCACCGGAAATGGTAGCATTATGGCGGCAAAGTGGGTTGGGTATTTTCTCTCTCTTTTTTTAAAAAGTTAACGGAGTAGTGACAAAAAAGACATATCGTGTAAATTTATGAAAGGTTGGGGACCCAATTGATTTTTAACTTAAACGTTGGGGACAATTTGTGAAATTAACTCATTTTTTGTATTATATAAGGGGGCAAGAGGAGGGGAGGGAAATTAAAGGAGGAGTACCTGAGGCCTCCCACCCGAAACATAAGGATCTAGCCGTTGCGTTACTTGTTCGATCAACTTTAAATATTTTTTTTGGTTAGTTGTTAACTTTAACAATAATTTAACATTGTGCTAAAATTTAATGCTTTTGAATTTTTTTATTTGTTTAATAAAATTTCACCAATAACTTTTGAAAATAATGATATCTACTTGAATTTTTGTAGATTTTGTTTAACACATCTAATGTAACACTTCAATAATTGATAAATTTAACTTGTATTGTGGAATTTAACAATGCACTTTACTATTTATATGGATAATTAAATTTGACAACACTAATGTGGATACTCTTAAGACGAGGTTGATTTAAGAGTAATGTTATATACAATATTGGTGTTCTCTAGTGGTTTACATGATATTAAATCTATTATATATATATATATATATATATAAATCAAGAGTAGCTGAACCCATATGCACCACTATTTTCCTACCTTTTTCTTGCGGTGTCTATAGGTACAGTTACCACTGTGATATACATCTTTTTTGTAATTCTTTTACTTAATTTTCTTTTATTTCTTTCTTAATTTGTTTCCACATTTCCATGTTTTCCCCTTTTCCATGTTCGACAAGAAATTGATTCAAATCTTTTTTTATTATTGCTATTGTTATTATCACATTTTTCCTTTTCCAATTCATTTTCCTACGGCAGTAGATGAGACCCATTTTATTTGCCAAAATTAATTAATTTTCTTTTATTTCTTTCTCAATTTGTTTCCATGTTTTTCCCCTTTCTCCATGTTTGACAGGAGATTGATTCAAATCTTTTTTAATTATTGCTATTGCTATTGTTACATTTATTTCTTTCCCAATTCATATTCCTACGGCAATAGATGAGACCTATTTTATTTGCCAAAATCTACGTATGTGATTCCGAAAGTTAATAATTCTTTTAATTAATTGATATATCTGTATTGCATGTTTATTACAATTTTGGTATGCGGACAAATAATAAATTAAACACGTAATGGTATTTATATTTAAATCATGTTACTTATAATAAAAAAGATAAAATAGGAGTTAAATAATGAAAAGATAGCACAATTGTCTTCTTTTTTTCTTGAAAGTAATTATCTTAATCCTTACTTCATTACAATTTATGTATATGTAATAAGTCCAAAACCTATTAATGGGGTATCACACCCTGTACAATTAGTTTCAAGTAATGCATTATCAATAGAAATATAAAAAGCTTTTTAATTAATTAATAAACTAAGGGCAAATGAGAAATATGAAAAATATATAATGACGAAAAGGGAAATTAATTAAAAATGTTTTTACACATTTATATATTAGTGATTAGTAATTTGTTTTATACAAATGTTAAATGTCCTGTTATCTACGTTGTTTGCAATATTTTATATTAGGTCTTATTATTATATTTATTTTTTTAATGTTGTTCATGTATGCTTCTCTAATGTTTTGATAATCCCATGCAATGCAGGGATACGGGACTATTCAGTAAAATCCAAGGCGACCATATCGATTAAATCATTCTTCAGATTTCAATTTATTGGCTGCTTTTATCCATTGAATCATGAAGTAGAATATTGGTCCAACGAAGTGGTAAAAAGTTCACATCGGTCGTGGTAAATCTATCAAGAATAAGCTTGCATTAGGTTAGATATTGTATGATTCTCTTTATTAACTTTTTGTTGTATTTTATTGCCTACTAATTCTTTTACTAATGCGTAATACTTACTAATGCGTATACATGGCATTTATAAAGCAAATGCTTCCAGATTTGCCTTCTAATTATGGAGAGAGAGGAAAATCTGAATTTATAATGCAACATTTTGTGTCCTTACGGTTGTAGTCACCTCGTCTCACTACTATTGTGCACCCACGACAAATGAATCTAGCTTTGTGCTCTATCTGGGTCTAAAAGTAGCACCATGTATTTATTTATGACAAAGACTGAAGCTTCGATTTGGTCTTTTAATGAGCTCTGGTCGCTCGCTGCGATTTTGTATTTCTTGAAAGAAACATGTATATTCACAATGGGTCCGCTGAAAAAGGAAAACAATAGTATGCAGGGGGAAGATCTTTTTCACTAATTAAAGAGTGAATAGAAAAATGACAAGGGTGTTTAATATTTTGTATGATTATTGGGGTAGTAAATACTTTCTTTTGGTTAGTGATTATAATTTTGATTTGTTCATGATAGTTTTAATTTTTAGAAAGTTCTCCTTACTACAACTGATCTCACTTATTTTTCTTCTTCTTCTTCTTCTTAGTATTTTTATTATTATTATTAAATAGTAACATATTTTTCATATAAAAATTAGTTATTTAAAATTTTAAATAACACGTTAAGGAACATAACACGAAGCAGGCCTTAAATTTGTTAGCAACCAATTTTTCAACTTTTTATGTGTTAAATTATTGTATAGTATTCTTCCCGTGTCTTGTATGGGTGCTATACTAGTTATACTCTAAATCAAGAGTTGTGGTGTCCATAGACGCCACATTTTTCCTGCTCTTTTTCTGCGGTGTCTATAGATACCGCACTCTTGCGATATGTCTCCATCTCGTGCCTAACTCCATTACCATGTTTATTATCATTTCCATATTTATTATTCTTCCCCTTTTTGCTGTACCTTAATTTTTGTCCAACTTATCCTTTCACCTCATCTATTATTATTTCCATATTTATTAATCTTTCCCCTTTTTCCTCCTCCATCTCCTTGCTCTATTGCTGGAAAACTTAATGGAATATAGGGTTTCCATTCATATCCACTAATTTTCATTATTCACTCTCTTCATCTACTCAATAAATTGTTTGTCCCAAGGTTGTTAAAATCGTATTTTTGGATCGAATCGGTAAGGAGTTTTGTAAAACGGATCGGTGGATCGAATCGTAAATTGTAAGATTTTACTAAAAATCAATTTAAAATTTCCAAATAAAAAGATAAGGCTTTCTAACAAAAAATTAAAACCAATAAACCCAATATTAAGAACAAATCATTTAATAAAAATTAAGCTTATAGTAAAATTATGTCATTAAAAAGTTAATCATCGTGCATAAGAAGTCAAACAATTACAAAATGATCCACTAAATTTTTGTTAACGTAGTATTAACCACCTAATCTTTTTTTACTTCTCAATTTTCATAACCCTATAAGGTTGGGAGACAAAATAAAATAAATAATAAAATATATAGTAGTTTTTATTTTTTTGATGGGTAATAAAATATATAGCAGTAAAATAATACTGAGCTGTTTAAAAAAAATACTGAGGGTACTTTAAAAAAAAGTAATAAATAAATAAATAAATAAATAATACTAAAGGGAAATTGGAATCAATATATGAAGCCCTAATAGCCACATGTCATGGCCCAGCCCAGTATTGCAATATGATTGTAAAGTTCCCAGTACCCACCTCCCCAAAATCAAAAGAGAGATTGTTGTCAAATTTAGGTCTTGCGAGTAGTGGCGGGCGGCGGATTTATTTTCTTTTGTTTGGCTTTTCGGATGTTAGGTGATTTTTATCACAGATGAAGCAAAATCATGAAGCAAAAGGAAGGATCTACCTTGAGCTTCTGAGGATTGAAGTATCAACAGTGAAAAACATTCCCTTTTATGTGCAAAATATGAAGAGAAGCGGGTTTTACTCAAAATCGTAGGAATCATACAAAATCGCGATTTTACATGATTTTAAATGATACCAATTTGATTTTTTTACGATTCTACTAATGTCTGATTCTACATGCGATTTGGATCGATTTTTTGGATTTGAATCGTAGAATTGTACGATTCTACGATTCAAATCGCGATTTTAACAACCTTGGTTTGTCCCTTATCTAATCCATAATTGTTTCTCCCTTATCTCCACAAAATCTAGGATTTCCAAATCTTTAAGTCATTTACCTAATTAAATTCAATCTCTTTCGTTTTATATAATCATCCAAATTTGGTAATTTGAAATCTCTAACAAATCGCATCCAATTATGCTTCAATCTATCCATTTATCCGATTCACTTTTCATGCTGTTTAGATTCATTCCGAGTGTGGAATTTAATTGCCATATGGGTCTGGACTCTGATTTTTTAAGTTATGCTATTTAGATGGAATTGGGGATATATAAAATGATCTCCATTAAATGTTTCGCTCTTTACATGCTAATTGCATCTTGATTAACTACTTTTTACTCAGTCGAATTCCATTGCTGCAAATGGCTCTGTTTCCACCACCAATTCTTTGAACTTTTCTGTGCTATTTCCGTAATACTGCCGCGATTGCTGGAATCAATACTAACTTGCTTCGACTGGGTGGTTTCTGCCAGAGGTTTCGCGAATGAACGAGTTCCAATTCCATCCAATTTCAATAAATTTCTTTGATTAGTTCTTTTGCCAGGTCCTTTTCTTTTTTCACTTATTTTGCTTGCCGAATACTTTAAAGTAAAAATATTGTTGTGTATTGGATATTTTATCTGAAACGGGAGGGGAATATGATGGATTTTCTTTGTTCGCTCTCCATATCCATTGTTGCTTCTCACTAAAAATTTTCCAAGTTTCTTGTGTTATATTAAAGATGTTATGGGGAATATTTATGATTCATATCAATTGTTTATATCTTTTAGATGGATCATTTTATTGATAATTTTACTACACATTATTTGGATCAGGTTTCTTCGCTTAGTTCTTTTTCCAGGTCCTTTTCTTTTTTCACTTATTTTGCTTGTCGAATACTTTAACGTAAAAATACTTTTGTGTATTGGATACTTTATCTGAAATGGGAGGGGAATAGGATGGATTTTCTTGGTTCATTCTCCATATTCACTGTTGCTTCTCACTAAAAATTTTCCAGGTTTCTTGTGTTATATTAACGATGTTAGGGGGAACTATATATGATTCATGTCAATCGTTTAGATCTTTTAGACGGATCTTTTTATTGATAATTTTACTACACATTATTTGGTATCGAGTTTCTGATGTCACAAGACTTGAGGGATGGGCTAAGCATTGTCATTTGATTATGAACCATGATACCATTGACAACTATTTGACTAACTTCCATGACATAAATTATGAACCATGATACCATTGACAATTATTTGACTAACTTCCATGACATAAATTACCCACGGGGTGATAGCGATGATATTGCTATCGTACTCCTGGTATTGCGTTTTTTACTTGTAGGTTTTTTGTTTCTCTAGGGCAAGTGAAGGTGCTGCTTTCTTTTTTCCTTTTTTAATAATAATTTTAAATGTTATTTTATTGCTGACCACAAATCTATGAAACTCGATCAATTAGTTGGCAATGAGTGCTTAAATGTGAATTTCCCCAGTGCAACAGTGTTAGATCTATGCATGGATGTGGATGTGTATGTTTTGAGAAATATTCGCTTTGCTTAAGTGTGAAATTATGCTCTTTTAGCTTATAGATTTTAATATATTGATAAGTCCTGGCCATATTCTCTGTGCTGCTCGCTATCTATTTCCTTTTAATTTTCTTCTTTGATTTTGCAATTTTCCATTTTCTTACTAAACTTCAAATATATTGCGATAAGAAATAGCATAATTTGCTTTTGGATTTTGAGCCTTAGAGTATGAGATGATACACATTGTATGATTGTTATTAACACTATGACACTATAGGTGTTTGATAATAGCCTGACTTTTTGAGGAGAGGAAGATATGTCTTCGCATGCACCAGTTAGATTGTTTGGTTTCTATGTTTGTTTTTCCTTTTTCATCTTCATGTTCCCCTGACCATTTATCTCAAGTTCTTTGTACTATTGATCCTTGGAGATTGATCTACTTTCTTAAAGAAATACTTGCTTCAAATGGAGTTTGTCAGCCCATTGAAAAAGCTGGAGGACGTTGGGATCTATATCTGACTTGATGACGCAGACTAAGAAGGTAAAGAAAAGCAACTGAATGCAGCAGTAATATGAAATTTATTTCTAACTCCAATGCATTTTAGGCATTAGTATATGTAATTTTAGAGAACTTGACAGGAATCAAAGGACCATCTCATGTGAAAATTGATAAGATATGTAAAGCTACTGAGAAAATAGTATATTTTACTTGATCATACGAGGTCCGTATATATGTTAATTATATTTTCTATCTTCATCTATTTTTTTCACATAATCAGAATTATTTTTTAGCATAGTTACGATATTTTTGAATTTTTCCGATCTAAACTGGTTGTTCACATAATTCTTAAGAATGATGTGGGGTTTTTCTTACTACGTGGTTTCCACTTAAGCATTCAACACTCCTAGATACCTTTTTTTTAAATAGTATTTGAGATCTTAGCACAAGATACCTCAGTTAACAAAAAAATGCCTCTGTTAACAAAAAAAGTGGCCTATGTTAAAAGATACCTCTGTTAACAAAAAAAAGACATCTGTTAACAAAAAGGGGGCCTCTGTTAACAGATTGTTCAGATTTTCTTTTTCAAATTTAATGGGTAACGAAGACATTTCATATTAAGGTCTAGAGGGTATTATAGACTTTTAAACTAGAAGGCCATAAAAGAATACTAAAGCTTTGAACGGGCCTTTTTAGAAAATCTCCCCATCTCCTATGGTGTCCCCCTTATAGGTCCAACAAGTGCCTGCTACATAACCCATTGGACATCATAAGATAGTGTCCAATAGACACTATAGAAAAACCGAATGTAGGAGAGGATATTAAACCTTAAATTTAGGATATAAGAAACTCAACTAGATACTCTTAGAACACTTGGGTCTTGATGTAACAAGTGCCTAGTTAATTCTACAATTAGCATATACATTTTTCTAGTTGTGTTCAGCAATAAGCCAAAAACTTCCACCTGATAATTACATGTTTCTAGGTAGTTCTTTGACGGGTAAATTTAACATTTTTTTTAAAAGACAAATGATTTCATTAAGATCAAAAGGTATCCACAAATGGGGATACCATCCCAATTACAAGAGTCAAAGGAGGTGAAAAAAGGAAAAACAACACTAAAATGGATAAAAAGGATCCGAGAGCATGCGGCCGAAACAAGGGTGAAAGTGCAAGGTAGCAGTGCAGTAGAAAGCCAGCTGCAAAGGGTCCCAGCCGAGAAGAACCTCCATCAACAAACCTAGCCGACGTCAGCTTCCCCACAAGAGTGTCCAGCCAAAGCATCTACAGCACCAGCCAAAACAAGAAATAAGAACGTCAAGACTCCCTCATTTGGATCCTTCCAGTTTTCTGCAGAGAAGCAGGGAATCTAGCCTTTCTGTTTTTCCATCTCTTTACAATTACAGATTTGAATTTACTCTTCTCTTCATCAGCAAGGTTTCCATTAATGATATGATGAGCCAAGATTTCTTCTTCCAACATGCTCCGTGGAATGTGTGGGTTCTCTTGCCATATGTTAATGAATTCTTGATTCATGTATCTCCTTTCTTCTATGGAGAAACAGTCCACTCTGTCTTTTGCGAAGAAATTGCAGTGAAGAACATCCACTTCACTTGCTTCAAACAATTCAGAGATGTCAATAGGCAGATTAATGTATTCTCGTGGGTGAAAGAACACGTTGGTTAATGCCTCTTGATAAAGTTTCTTCACTGTGAATGGGGTAATTTCCTGAACCTGCTGCCTCATAATAAACTGATTAAAAATACTATGGTGCATGAGGATCTCAAAAGAGTTGAGATCAACTTGGGGGGAAGGAAATAGAGATCTTAAACTTAGAGCTTTCAATGTTGAAGAGGGTCACCAATGGATTATGTAGGAAAGGGTCTCTACACTGTCTTGCCACCGAGATATCAATGGCGTTTGGTGCTGGCATCCATGCAAGGGGCTCCAATCTGCCAGGAAAATGGATTGGGAAAAAAGTGTCTTGAAGTGTTTGCACCTCAGCTGGGCAAATGACAGAGATCCGAGAGCTCTTGGGGGTAGAATATCTGGGAAAATGGTCAAATGAACACCTTTTTAAAGTTGGTTCAGGTAACATCATTGCAAGCGTTAAATTGTTTGGATAGGTAGGAGGACAGGGGGCTATTTTAGGTGGCTGTGGAGATAAGTATTTGTCCATTGGTTGGCGGGGAAGTGTAAATAAAAGTCCAGGGTGGTAGGTGTTTAGAAAGGGGGCAGAACTGGTTGTAGAGCAGTGTTTAGAAATGTATTTTCTTTTATTTTTTATTTTTTTAAAGCTCTTTTTTGTATATATTTGTTCTTATTACAACATGAGGTAAAAAAGTTACTTTTTTTTTCTATATAATGGTAAAATAGAATGAAAATCGTCCAAATGCATGACAAATGTGAATTTATTAGAGGTTAGGGACCCCAGAAGTTGAAAAAAAAATGTTATGGACAAATATACTATAAAGTGCAAAGGTTAGGGACATTAATGAAATTTACCCCTCTTTGACCCACTATGTGTTAAATATGCAAACAATATTGTCCCAGTAATAATATTTTCCAAGTACAAAATCATAAAGGAGTAATATAATGTGAATTTGATGTTATTAGAGCAGGCTTGGCGAAACCACTCGGTGAGTCGAACTCAACTTGTTGGGCTCATCGAATTGAAAATGTGTTCATACTTGTGTTTGAGCTTGCATTTTTTGCTACCGAGTCGTTGTTCGTGAGCTCCTAATTCTGACGAACTACTTGCGAGCAGCTTGTTTGTGCTTACCAGCGACTTGTCTACATGAACTAGTAGGTATTCCCTAGATGGTTTACCTAAACCTGGTATGGTACCCAACCCGACGTGTTGGATTTTCATTCTTACGCTCCCCCATTTATTTTTAAGGAAATTGCTATTTGTAGGGAAAATTTTCACAATAGGAAAATGAATAATATACAGTAAGACGTAGTCATTTAATTTACACGATTTTATAAAAAAATTTATTCCTAAAAAAGTAGGGACCATTTTTTTTTTAAATTATCATTTTATTTTTATTGAAAAAGGAGGTATTAATAAAATTTCTTGGAATGTGCCCAACTACTCTACGGCAAATATTTCGTCCGAGAAAGTTTCCGCGGAAATTGGATGTGACAAAAGGCAGTGAAACGCACCATTGCCGCCGATATGCGGCGGCGCACTGGTTAAAGACACGGTTTTGCCCCACACCCAATGACTCCTTCCGAAAGCCACTGGCACTGAAATCTATAAATCCACCACCCCTGAATTCACAATAACCCATCCACCATTACATCGAATATTTCTTTAATTTCAAAGCAACAATGGCATCTACTAATTCTTCCCTTCATTCCCAAATCCCCCTTTCCAGACCATTTTCGACTAAAAGAAACAGGGGAGCTTCCACAACAGTTTCGGCAATAAGAAGAGAAGCTGACGACCAAAATTATGACGGGAGATTTGTAGACGAAAACACAATCGTTCTCCGCAAAAGAATCCACGAAATGAAGGTGATGGAGAAGAACTACGAGCCCCCTTCAAAGTGGATGGATTGGGAGAAGAGATTTTATGCGAACTATGATGCGATAATCCCAGTTGATGGATACAAGACCAAGCTTGGCTTTGGGGATTATTGGATTGATTGCGTTGAGTTTGCCCACTTCAACTGCTATGGTTATGTTTCATTTGGTGAAGGTGATCCAGGGAGTTTTATCTAGAATTCATCTGAGTTGAAGGAATTTTTATTTGGGAGTATTGACTTCTTTGTACGTGTATATAATGTACATATTTTAGTTTCAATTTGTATGTGTATATGTATGATGATGGAGAATGACGATCAGTACAAGAATCGAATTTTACGTTCCATGTTACGTTAGGCCTTATTTTCATGCATTGATACACTAAGCACGCCTAGGTTTTAAAAACTTGAATTTTTTCACATAATGATTGTTAAATGACACCTAAACAAGTTAAATTTAACTATTAATTTGTGTCACATTGGTGATTCTATAGTCAAATAGTCAAATAATAGACTAATCACAATTTAATTAAAATAAAAAAGAAGAAATAATACCACATAAAGTGTTAAGTTTGTTGTTAACTTTAACAATAAAACTAACAACTTGTTAAATTAAATGTTTTTAACAACTACTCTAACACCACCAATGTAGGTTTTTTTTGAGTTGTTAACTAACAACTCTACTAACAACTTATTTTAACACTACTAATGTGGATGCTCTTATATCTTTTTTAGAGTACCGTCTTTAAGAGAGAGAGAGAGAAATGCTAACACACATCTGACACTTTGGTTGGTTGTTTTCCAACGGAAAGCATGGAAAAAAAAACAGAAAAGGGGCGATTTCATGAAAACCAATCAAAAGCGCTCATAAAACTGCGAATATAGGGCGTTATAATATTCTACTCATTTTAGAGAGAAATCTTATAAAACTGAGTTGGAGCTTAGTTTTTCGGAAGAATTGAAGCCCAGCTCTTCTTTTACCTTGAGCTCACATTCTGTTCTTTCATTTACTATTTCACACCCGACCTGATGCCCAATTCTTCTTTCAATTTGAGCTCAAACCTGGTTATTTCTTTTCACATCTTACACACGGAGTCTCAAACGTTAGATATTCCTTATTTACTTGGAGTTGAATAAATTCCGAAGTCGACAAGAGAGGAAGGTGTTCCTGTCGAAATCAATTAATTTTAAGCTTAAAACATGGAAAAGAAAATAATGTGATACTTGGGAAAAACGCAGCCAATGCATCGATCATAAGGCAGAAGGACTGGTATATGTAGAGTAAAGGTGGCGTGGCTTTCACACTCCTAATCCTGATCGATACCCCTTTTTTTTTTTCCATTTTTTTAAATCAATTGAAAGAATTCTTACTCTTATCCTTATTATTTAAATAAATAAAAACGAAAAAATGAAAAATAGTTATAAAATGAAAAATATATTATAAGTAACAAATTGTGTCTTCTACTTGTACTACATTGAATAGCCACTTTTAAAAGTAAAATTGTTCAATTTCAATACATTTAATATTGTAACGACACTAAATAGTAATGTGTGATATAATATCAACGCATCACCACTTTTTAAAAGAATAATGCTATATAGCACTAGTGGTGCTTGGCACCAGTCTAGGTGGCATCCAATGTGACATTAAATGATAAGTGAAATTAAATAAATAAATAAATGATCTACATAATTCAACTTATCATTTAATGTCACCTTGATATGGTGTCAAGCACCAGTAGTGCTAAATAACATTACTCTTTTTAAAATCACATTAGAGTTTAATAGTATACCATATTTGTCTGATGTTGTAGAGGCACAAGGCATCTGGTGCATGAAAATTTTTACCTTTAAAAGCACTATTCATTTCCATAATGAGTCCCGAGTTTCATTTTTACCTTTTTCTTCTCTTTCTTATAATATTGACATTATTTTTAGGTTGGAAATATGTAACATATGGGTACTAAATGAAGGATTTCATTGTAGGGGTGCTTAATAGTGGCAGATTTAGACTTTGGTAGCAATGGGGGCCAAGTAATCACGATAAAATGAAAGTTAACATAGACAATTATTGATAATTGACACAAAAAAGCCATATATAACCGTAAAATATATTACATCAAAGATCATTGTAATGTTTTAAAGTTTACAAAAATCTCAAAAGTTTACAAAACCATCCAACAATTTCTATATCACAGTTGCTTTAGCTTAGTCTTTATATTACAGCAATCAGTAGAACTCATTGACCTTAAAATTTTTGGAATTTTGTAATTCAAAAATAAACCAATAGAACTTCGAGGGGGGAAGGTGTCAAAAAAAAAAAGAAAGAAAGAAAGAAAGGGAACTGAACCAAGAAATCGGAAAAATCGGGAATGAACTAGATTATTAGAACTCATCACAAATGAACATTGAAAAAGTTAACAAAACATTAAACAGGAAACACTGATTCTTTCTTCTAATTTCTAAAATAAAAAATCACTTAGACTTAAAACCTAAAAGTATGTATTGTTGAATCTTGATAATAATGGCAATCTATATTTGTCAATGGAAGCCCAGTGATTAAAAAAATTATAACCAAGAAAACAAGAAACTAACCAAGAAGGCTAATTGGTTAAAACAACAAATAATCAAATATGAAACATCATTTGCACATTTACAAGCAGCCCAAAATTTAACACACTCTTAAACTCATCCCCTTCATCCGATCGAATCGATCGTTAATAGAGAGAAGAAGAAAAAGGAAAATCACCTAAAATTGGTCAAACTTGTTATCTGAAGCAAGAAACTTGAAAATCCATGTTAACTAGTTTGATTTTGTCAAGAAATTTCAAAAGAACTATTGCGATTTTGTTGATTTAGTAAGATTTGAGAATTGGGGTTTTCCTCATGTCTTGAGTCTGTCGTTTTGCACACTCTACTTTTGCTTTACTGCTTGTTTGCTCTAGTATACAGAAATGGGTAAAAAAAAAATCAAATATTAATAAAGTTAGTTTACAATTTTGCCCCCATATCTTAATATTACTTCAAATAAAAAGAGGTGAACGGAGGCCAAATGTGAAAATACAATATTCACATTTAATATACTTCAAATTTTTTTTTCTGCGATGGGGGCCACGACCATCAGTGTGGCCCCCACACTGAATCCGCCCTTGGTACTTAATGAAGGATTTCAATGTAAACTTTAGTACTACTTAATAAGCCTAACCATGTGTACCACTTAGTAGAAGTGTGTAAAAGATTAAAGATGAAAATTTCACTTTTGCTCCAATTTGAGCCTAGCTGGCGAGCATTCCCATGTAAAAGTGATCTAATATCATATGGTCATATCATATGGTACTATATGACCATGTAACGTGGATTAAGACACATTACATGATTGTGGTTTTCTATGTGGCGTGTCTCAATACATATTATATATCTATATGGCACCATATAGTGTTATATCGAGACTATTGTATATTGTACGTATATATTTATTAGATTAGTAATGTTCAAGCACTAACGGCACTATATAGTGATGTGGCATAATATCACGTTAATGTAATCATATCATCACCCAAACAAATTAAATCAGTAACTGATATTATGTTACATTATCTGTCTAGTGCTATAGTGACACCATTGATCAAGTGCTTTATCAAAATTATGTATTAGACACCTGCTATTTAATTGAACTCATTTTTTTTGTTTATATAAGAGGTCATATTCTTCAAATATAATTGACCGACTTCCATGTTTTTGTTTTGTGTCCTCACTTATTGAGAGTAGTATTTTTAACTTAATATTTACCATCTTTATCTCATAAATATATAGTTCTATATTTATTTTTTATCCGTCAAAAGATATATATCATTCTACTTTTAAAAATGTAGTTAAAATATTAGCTTATAAGATATACTCATATTTAATATGCATTGTTATTAAGAAAGTTGAATTATTAAAGTTGAATAATTAAATGAAAAATAAAATTATTAAAGTTGTATAAGGGTTGTGAACGGTTAAATGCCTCTGAGCCATACGCGGATCAAATTGCTCTTATTTGTGATGATATTAATACACTTTGTAATCGAATAGGGTGTGGCCGTTGTATGTTTGTTCCACGAGGTACGGATCGGCTTGCGCATTTAGTAACTTCTTTTGCAATTTCGTTGTCCCGTTACCGCTTGTAGATGGACTGTATTCCTTGGTTCTTTTTACCGTTGATTTGAGTGACTAAATGAGGTCTCTTTCTTGAAAAAAATAAAGTAAAAAAAAAAAAAAACTTTTCTAATCAAAATAAGAAAAGAATAATTTAATTTAATGATAATATAATTATTGGCTAGGATAGTATATTTCACCATAGGGTACAAGTCAAATTAAAAAAAAAAAATTTTCTTTATAAATTTTCTATATTTCACCATAGGGTACACATATATATAATACTAATAATGACATAAAAAATTTTAAGTGTTTTTTTTGTGATTCTTATAATTTTATTAGAAATTGGGAAACTATTTTCTTCTCATTAATATAACTAGCATAAATGTCATAATAAAAAAAGTGCTACTTTAACAAAATCAACCTCACAATTATACTAGAGAATGTGCAAAGCCGATTCTCAACTAGTGTAAAATAAATAAACTATTAGTTAAAGAATACAAATTTTAGATACGGCGGCTACAAAGGAGGTTCCCTCACTTGTTTGCCAAAAAGAGTTACAGGACGAAATTGTAGGAAAACAAAGTTGCAGTTCTGCTACCTTCCTATAACATTGCTGCATTAATTAGAAAGTAAACAAGCCCGTTACTTTTTTTCTCCTCTATTTTCTGAGTCTCGCGATTCCCAACTACGTCTACGTGGCTTCGAAATCCATCTTCTGAAATTCACCGTACATTCTCGTTTTATTGGCAATTACGATTCTCATGATTCTGTCTGACGGCAGCGTTTAAGCCCTGCAGTTTCCCTCGATTTAACCCCGGCAGTTTCCTTCAATACGTTTAACTGAAATCCCCAGAAACTGATTTCTCATTGCAGTATTGTGAGTATCAGTTTCCCCCTTTTGACAATTCTCGTTAATATGGTGAATATTCATTTTCTTACTGTTGGGTTTATGATTTTATGATATATTGAAATATTTTTTGTTATGTGTTTATTTCTTTTCAAGTTCTGTTAGCTGCTTTCTTATTTAATGGGCTTCTGCGTATTATCGAAGATTCGTGCATATAAGATGCATCATAGGTGGCGAACTTCTATTCTTTTGGGTTTAATTAATGCAAGTAATTTGAAGAAACTGAGTGTCATTTATTTATTTTTTGGTGGGCAGTTTAGTCTTCTATTAAATAATGGATTGTTGCTAAGCCATCCTAATAGGTGAAATTCTAGAATTATTCTATAGAGTTTTCTTTTCTTTGTCTATCAACTTGAGGAAAACTGAATTTTTGGAATATTTTTCTGGGTACATTTTGCATACACCTTCACATGGTTATATCGTTATATGATAGTTGCATGAATTAAGTAGAGGTTGTCTCTTGAAGTAGACAGAAAAATTTTGCTTAAATATACAACCTCAGGTAAACAAATCAATGAATAGTACTTTAACTTTCTGATGTATTTTGTATTGTGTTCCTTGTATATAACTATGGTTTATCTTATCATATATCCATTTAAACAATCCTCAGAGCCAATCATATTGGTTTCTTAATCGGAATAGATCATGGGGAGAATGTTTCTTGATTTGGTAAACATGGCAATTGATTGGGGTAGTATGTCCTACATGCTGATTTGTTTTCTTCGTGGCTTTAGGATGTGAAGTTTCATTCTTATCCTTTGTTTTTCTATTCGTTTGCAGGCTCATTAACTTCATTTACAACCTGATATTTGTTTAATATGTTTTGAATTCTGAAGTATCTTCTTTAGTTAGCGGGATAAGAACAACCATCAGAGAGCAATATGAATGCTAGATCTTATCTTTGGTTTCTGGTAGTTTCTTATTTCTGGCTGATGTAACTTTCCGCAATCTGCTTTGTTTTTGAATCTACACCGTTATAATTTTTCATAAGACATTGTCTTTTTGTTAAGTCTAAATAACCAGTATATACAATTTAAATGTTGAAATTTTAGAATCCTTTATAATCTACACCTCTAGTATTATTAGCAGAGTCTGTTTTATGCATGGAGATATATAGTTGTTCAAGATACATGTCAGGAGAAAAAGAAAACTGATGTTGATTTTTCTTGGCTGATTTACAGAATGAGAAGATGACATCTGGTGAAGAAGATTTTCTAAGTGCGATAGTACCATTGCTAAAACTTCTCTCCCTTACTGTGATTGCGTTAGTTCTTGCACATCATAAAACCCAAATTATTCCTAAAGACACATTCAAGCTGCTCAGCAAACTTGTATTTGCCCTTTTCCTGCCTTGCCTGACCTTTATCTAGCTGGGCAAATCGGTTACACTAGAAACCTTCAGGCAGTGGTGGTTTATTCCTGTTAATTTGTTGGTCAGCACTGCCGTTGGTTTCATCTTGGGGATTTTGGTTGTCATTATATGTCGGCCACCTCCTCAATTTACTCGTTTCACTATTATCATGACTGCATTTGGTAATACTGGAAATCTTCCTATTGCCATCATAGGCTTCATTTGTCATGAAGAGGAGAATCTATTTGGTCCAGATTGTAAGCAGAAAGGTGTTGCTTATGTATCTTTTGCCCAGTGGGTTCCTGTGATTCTTGTCTATACCGTGCTCTTCCGATCTGATGGAGCCTCCAATGGAATACTACGAGATTGTTAGGGAGGATGATGAGAAAAATGAGCAAATACCCTCTGATGAAGCAAGTAAGCCTTTGCTCGTAGATGCGGAGTGGCCAGGCGTTGAAGACAATGAAACTGAAAATTCCAAGACACCCGTAATAGCTGGTATATTTACATCCTCGTCTAGTGTTTTGGATATCAATTTGCCTGAAAGCGAGCAAACAGTAGAAGGAAGTGGGATCAGTTCCAAGCCTCCTTCGTGTTTGGCATCACCCAAAGTCATCACGAAGATAAGAATTGCTGCTGAACAGACTCCAATCAAGAACATACTGCAGCCCCCAACAATTGCTTCTCTACTAGCTATAATAGTTGGCATAGTTCCTGGGATCAAGAATTTTGTTTTCGGATATGACGCTCCACTTTCTTTCATCTCTGACAGTCTAGAAATCTTAGCCGGTGCCATCGTGCCATCAGTAATGCTTATTCTTGGTGGTATGCTCGCAGAGGGTCCAGATGATTCTAAAGTTGGACTTCGCACTACAATCGGTATAATTGTAGCAAGATTACTGGTTCTCACTTTGCTTGGAATCGGGGTTGTGATATTGGCTAACAAGATGCATCTTCTGGTTGATGGTGATGAAATGTATAAATTCGTGCTTCTGTTGCAGTATACAACACCAAGTGCAATTCTACTGGGAGCCATAGCCAGCTTGAGGGGATATGCAGTAAGTGAATCATCAGCACTTCTATTCTGGCAGCATTTATTAGCATTGTTCTCGCTTTCATTCTATATTGTCGTATACTTTAAGTTCCTTCTATAAATTTAAGATCTAAAATCCCTGAACTTGTTTATTTTCTGGCTCTAGTGATATGGAATTTATTATATTGTTACACTACTCTTGAGAAGTTTAATCATGTAATTTCGAAGGATGATGTAGTACATTTTTTACTTGCAGAAAATAGCATAATCTCGAATGCCGGTGAAGAAGTTTTGATTTTCCTAGTATAGAAGACTAGTGTGTAATCTCAGTTTTAGCCCTTCTGGCATCTTAATACTGGTAGTAACTGTAAACAAAAGGTGTCCTGTTATTCCATGTGGGGGGGGGGGGTTACATGGCCCAGACCCCTTTAGCCCACTAGACTGATTCTATTCGATATCAGCCCAATTATCCATAATATGCTGGGCCCCCAATCATAGAACGGTAAACCTCTAAAGCTCAATGCCAATATTCACTATTTATTTATTTATTTTGATTTTTGAGTACAAGTTGGGGGATTGTAGGGGTGGGTTAGTGACGCGAACCCAGTAACTTTACTGCTAGGACAAGCCCCCTTGGTCAATATTCACTAATTCTGACCAGCCTTAGTTACATCTACACAAAGGGATTTGTCTTGATCTCTAATTCTCTAGAATCAATTCAACTGAGTGAAACTCTAGACTATTTGTGAATTCATTTCCCAACTGATAGGACACCAAAAGTTCTGCAAATTGCAATGTTCTTTGTTTGGTTGCATCTTTTCAATCAATTGTCATGACTCTTCATGGATGATCCTTGAAAAACTATAAATAGATGATAGTTTTTTTGTTGTATATACCACATAAAATCATATTTTCCAAAAATTACCATCCAAAATTGAGAATTTTCTAGTATCGGTAGATAGTATTTTGTGACGTCATCTACTGGTCTTACATCTTAAATGGACTAAATTGTGATGCCATCTACTGGCCTTACATCTTAAATGGACTAACTAAAAACAAATAGTTGCCCCCCATATTTGGTGGGTTTCAGTTCTTCGGTCTGTAGGCCTCTCGTCGACATTAGGTGATCTCACCATAAAGTTACCATATGTTGGTGCAAGAACGGGATTCTCTCTCAAATTAAATTCATAGTGTTCATCAAGTTCTTGAGGATCGTATTTTTGCTTTTGTTTGATCCTTTCAAAGACTTGAATCCTTAAAACTTGTTGCCAAAGAAACACATAAATAAAGACTCTAAAATGAGAAGAGGTAATAGTCGCTTGAACAACGATTTTGAATCAGTTCAAACCTCTAAAATCCAATAATTATGTTCTATTTTGAGTTTGACTTGTATCATTTCTTTTCTTCTTATCCTTGTTTATGTTTTCATATTTCGACTCTTGTGCGGTTTTCCAATAATTTTCATTACACCCTTCCTCCAAATCGTGCCTTTAGAGCTTCTAATGCCGATTATGTTGACACCACATTTCTTACTAATCACACCATAATTTATTAGATCGGAAGAGCCTTTGATTTTTATTAATTATTGTACTTTAGGTCGCAAGTTTTTTATCACCTTTTTACTCTTAATCTTCAATTTAATCACTAACTATTTCTAGTTTTCTACTTTAAACCCCATTGCGTAAAAGTGCTAAATAATATAAGCAAAGGAATTATGAAAAAACAAATGGATATTACATTACATATATTCTTCTTATTTTAAAGTAGATCAATGGAACCTTTTAATAGAAAATGTCATTATGGGAATAGTTGTTGATTAATTAAAAGTTATGGATAAAAATGCAATGAAAAGAAAAAGTTGTGGATATACATATAATAAAAATAAAATATAAGAAGGTCCAGTATAATTTCGATGTGACGTAGTTTTATAAGAAAACGGGATGTGAATTCCCTTAAATTTCTCATTTTGGTCATGTATAATATCAGTAGTGTCAAAAAGTAAGAGTTATGCCATTGAACAAAAAATTAAACAAAATTAACACATGACAAGATCATGTTTTTCCACACATATCACTACTTTTAAATAATGGCTATCACACGGACTACTTGGTTCACATGTCTATTTTGTCTAATCATTTGTTCTTATTTGTCCAAATAGATTATTCTTAATATTAACTATATTGCCCCTTACAAATGCGATATTTAAGCCAAATTGGCTACTTGAAATAGATTGAAAAAATAAGGCTAATTATATTAACACTACAATTTTAACACGGTGCACTACATTTTTATTGCAGTGTAAAGGTTTAATCTTGGTGTATTACTATATTTATACACTCTAGCTATTTTTTCTTCACATTTTTAACACTAATTTTGCGATAATTAACCCCACTTGATCTATAGATAACGATTCGAATTTAAATATTATGTTAGCAATTTTTGAAATTAAGAACACATTTTATATATAAATTCTATGTTTGTCAATTTTTACTTATTTAAATTCGACCGGATTAAACAAGTTTTTGGACAATCACGTAGAGAAATTCTTTTGCCAAAAGTTATCGTTATGAACATAATGTAATATGGACGTAAAGTTAGAGGGAAAAAATAGAAAGAAAAATATTTTATTACAATAAAAGTTAAACATTAAGAATCTTTAATGCAATTACAATGTGGAGTGAATATAATTACTTAAAAAATAATAACCATATAATGTTTCATGTAAGTGCACGTATATATGACAGGTAGGCGCATGTATGTATGTAGTCAAACGTATAAGATTTTAATAATAACGTGCAATGCATGTTGTGTGAGTAGTATTTAAAAAAGATAAACGAATGTGATTTGCAGAATTGACCGTTGAATGGTCTTGGTAAGTTTGAATTCGAAGCATTTCTTCTTGTAAATACCACGTAAAATGCATGCAGGAAGATCCATGGGCCATGGCCGCCTCTTTGGTCAGTGGAGAGTCTACCTTGGACTTTGATTGCCGTAGCTAATTCTAGTCTCTTTTCTTCCATCTTTACGATAAAATTCAAATATGCTAAAAATCAAATTCTAATTTTGATTTTGCCCGGACATGGTCAAAAAAATTGTAATTGAAACTTGCCATTTTTTCGCGTCATTTTTTTTGTTCAAAGAACACTAAATTAATAATCCAAGATTATTTGTGAGGCTGTGGCTCCCGTGGCCCCTGAATTTGGCCTCTGTGCTTTGACGGCATTACATTATTGCTTAATAATTTCAAATGAATATTTCATAGAGCTTGGTAGGAAAGGATTATATAGACACTAGTTTAGTCCAGCACAAGGTATCAACCACTGAAATGGACTTGGGTACGAACTGGAGAATTACTATTCACTAATAGAAGGAAGTTATTTTTATTGGTTTTTTTTTTTTTAAAGGTAATTTTCCCTAATAGTCTCCGAATTCTGCTTCTTCGTTATTAGTACAATGGAAGAGAGATTGAGATGTAGTGGAAATCTGCAGTTATTCAAAGCATGTGGATAGAAATCAATAACATCTTTGCGTAAAATATCCCAGTATTTTTTAACAAGCCTAAAAAGGGAGGTGGGAGGGGGGGAGGGGGGATGGTGAGATATTCAAACCCCCCAACCCCCACCCGCAACCCCACCCCCCTTCAAAAAAAAAAGAAGGAAAAAACTATTAGAAATGCTCCAAGGCTATCTCCAAAGCACCCTCCATTTTGGAGATTTATCTCCAAAACAGAGGTGCATCCCTCCCCCAACCGGTCTCTATTTGCTATCTCCATTTTGGAGACGGCAACAGTAAATCTCCAAATTTGGATATTTATTGTGCAAATGGAGGCCAAATTTAGAGACTTGCAATTCACGGAAATGCCATTCCATAAATTGCAAGGCAGCCCCAACCCTTTTTTTAATTTTTTAGTCTTCATAGTTTTTATATCTTTCGTTTATTTTAGTCTTTATATTTTATTTATTGCAATTTTTTTGTCAATTTATATTGTTTGAATTATCTAATACTTATTACTTTGTTTGTTGATTGCAATAATTTTTTTAATCACACGTGTATTCAAAATAAATGCTTTCATTTCAAAAAATCGACCAAATATCTCGTTTAATTAGACTTTGTAATTTAGTTAATTACTCGATTAACGACTCAATTATTTGTTTTGTTATGTTTGATATTTAATTTTTCAATTTGTAAAGTATGGTATCTAATTGTAAATTTAGTTAAATAGGACATATAGAGATTTGGATAAAATTGAGAGATTATGGGTTGGGGAAGTTTAAAGAAAATAGAGATTGTAAATCTGTATTTTAGAGATAGAGTAGAGGAAAATAGAGATTTGGGTTGGAGATGGCCTAACGGACCACAAATGTACATTTGACACAATTTGAAAATATTGTAAGACACTCTAGGAACTGAATATGGTAAGATTTCTTTCCAACTGACTATCTTCATCGTGAGAAAGCTTTTGGTATTCTAGAAGTAACGAACTCAGTATTTCAAACAAATAAAAAGCTGATACTACGAGAATATAAGAGGCTCAATTTATTGTTTAATTAGAGCGTTATACACATTTATCTTGTTTTCAATTGCTTGAAATATGTGTGTTCGTTATTCTTGAATTACTGAAAATTTTTCCCTTCATTGTAGTCGAAATGGCTGAAATGGGTTCAATTGACTTTGTTAAGAGATAAACTAGTTTATTCAAAAAAACAGAATAACCAAAGGAAAAAGAAGCGTTGGTTCCTTTCTTGGACATTGACCTTAATTACAAATTGTTGTAATGCCACATCGTTAATAAATTTTTTAATAGTTACCAAACAAGAAAGTGAAGTACTTGAAAATTACTTTTCTTTGTTTCTTTCTTGAAATTATAATATGATTATTTGTGAGCGATTTGATGTTATATATATATATATATTCAATTGAATGTAACTAAGTTGTTTATTAAAATAATTATAACAAAATTTTATTGGAAAAACAAGCATAGTTTTCTTCATGTTATAAATTATAACACATTTGTTTTTGTTAGTTATTCTGAAGAAGAAATGAGTCATGTTTATTTTTTGAGAACAGTGAGTCGTGTTTATTAATTGGACTCAAAAGAGTCAAATATGACTGCAAGTAGTCTCATGGTACGTTTTTCCCCGCTATTCATCAGAGAATTGTATGGTAAAAAAGAGAACTTTTAAATAGCTTTTTGAATAATAAACGTTTATTCACATAAGTTCATGCATTGCGGTATCTCTTTTACCCTAATAGGGGAGGGAATAGAAATTAGGGGAGTAAGTGTGGCTCGAATTCTAAATCTCTTGCTCGAAACATGAATATCTAATCACTGAATTATCATTCGAGCCACAAAATTCTAAAAATATAAATAATAATTTAAAGTGAGAAAATACAAATGTTTCCGAGAAATAGTAAAATGAAGTTTGCAAATAAAGAGCTTATTAGAACATATAGAAAAGGGTTTACTCATTTCTTTATTATGTAAATTATGGTAGTTGTCTTCTATTTGTTAAAAGAGATATGAGTGTGATTGCTCACCCGTCACCATTTTACTAGTTTTGCCGTCTCTAGTGATATAAGTTGTCACTGCACCTATTGTATTCCATTCTTTCTTTTGTCATTTGTTGATGTCGAATAATAAACGAAAGATTATGATTGCGTAAAAAAATAAAAAAAAATATATATACCATATCATATACTCTCTAACAAGAAAAGAAATGAACCCCAAAAAAAAAAAAAAAAAAAAAAAAAAAAAAAAAAAAACACAAACACACGCAAAGGAACAGAAATAACACTAAAAATGAGCTGGATCATGGGCTACACGACGCTCTTCCGATCTATCTAAGAATATGTGACATGTTCCACAACTTGAATAAGTGGCCGCTAATATCTTCATAAATCATTTCATTCCAATACAACATATGATCACACTCTTGTAACATATCTTACTTAAGCAAAACTAACCATATTATTTGAAGATCGGGATTGTTTGATAATCTTCATGTAAAAGGATAATCCCCCCCAATATCCAGAAGGGGAAAAAATGTTGGAAATTTAATCAATTTCCTTAAACCCCGTGTGATTAAAATAGGCAATCAATATATCAAACAATAATATATGTGCGGAAACGTAAATAACACCAGGAATTATTTAACGTCGTAAAACCCTTTAATGAGAAGGGAAAATCGACGGGGCAAACCGACAACTCCACTATCACCAAATAATAATGGGAATACAATATTTATCCTTTCAAAATTATTACCCTAAATCAAGAGGTAACCACACACTACCACAATCACGCAACACCATCAAGAATAATATTCTTGGCACCACAAATAACTCATCTATCAATAGATGGAACCCAATAATCAACAACAATAAGAGATGAAGAAAATATCACCTAACCCATTCCAAGAGTTAACTTAGAGAAATCACCACTTGAAGAAGACGAATACCAAATCGAATGACGAAATAACTCGTTCCAAGCAACCAAGAAAACGGCTGAATTTTACTCAATTTCGTTTTGATTTCCGTGCGTGAATTGTGATGATATTTTATCACTGCTTTCGTGTCTTTTTCTCTGCTGTGTTCCGCCTACCCGTGTTTCGTGTCCTCTGGTTTTTTTGTTTTCTTTTTTTAGCCGTACAGTCATATGCTTTGTTTCATCATATATATATATATATGTGTGTGTGTGTGTGTTTTAAACCTAATTCAATTTGGCTTAGGATTTTATGTCCCTCAAGACTTCCCATTTTATTCAACCAAATTACTTAATTCATCCTCCAACTTTTGTCTTCTGTTTAAGTTGGGTATCATCATAGGCTGGACCTGCCCAACAATCTCCCCTCCAGTCCATGAGGGAGGTATCCCATACTTCAAGTGTATCACTTGGAATGCATACCGGCGTGGCCGGCACAGAACTCAAGCTTTTGCTTGGTAACTACTTTTGTCAACATGTCAGCAATATTCTTGTCAGTGTGAATCTTTTCCAGCTGTAGAAGCTTCTCATTAACTGCTTCATGAATCCAATGATACCTGACATTAATGTGTTTGGTTCGAGAATGATACATAGAGTTCTTACTCAACTCAAGAGCACTCTGACTGTCACAATAAATGACGTACTCACTTTGCTTCAATTTGAGCTCCTCAAGAAACTTTTTCAACCATATCACTTCCTTTCCTGCTTCAGTGATAGCAACATACTCAGCCTCTGTTGTAGACAAAGCTACGCACTTTTGCAACTTAGATCTCCAAGAAATAGCTCCCCCTGCAAAAGTAAACAAGTACCCAGATGTCGATTTTCTGTTGTCAAGGTCACCTGCCATATCTGCATCTGTATACCTTGTCAAAGTTGGCTGAGCTCCCCCAAAACCCAAACACAAATCAGAAGTTCCTCTTAGATATCGAGATCATCCATTTTACTACTTCCCAATGCTCCTTACCCGGATTAGACAAAAATCTGCTAACCACACCAACTGCGTGTGCAATATTAGGACGAGTACAAATCATAGCATACATCAAACTACCAACAGCTAAAGAATATGGAATAGCCTCCATTTTCTTCTTCTCCTCATCAGTCGAAGGACTGGATTTCCTGTTCAGTTTGAAATGAGCTCCAAGAGGTGAGCTAACAGGCTTAGCCCCTTTCATGCTGAACCTTTCAAGTACTCGCTCAATATAACGTCTCTGTGATAACCACTTCTTAGATTTTCTGTCTCTAACAATCTCCATGCCCAAAATCTGTTTAGCTAACCGCAAATCTTTCATATCAAAAGATTTATGCAAGGAATCCTTTAATTTCTATATCAATCTTGCATCCTGACCAACTATAAGCATGTCATCAACATAAAGCAGCAAAATGATAAATTTATTACCTGGACAAGATTTGAAGTAAATACAAGAATCTGTAGTAGTTCTTGTGTATCCCTGACTCATCATAAAAATATCAAACCTTTTATACCACTGTCTTGGTGCTTGCTTTAGGCCATACAAATTCTTCTTTAATTTGCATACAAGGTGTTCTTTCTCCTTCTGTTCAAACCCTTCTGGTTGTACCATATAAATCTCTTCCTCCAAATCACCATGAAGAAAGGCAGTGTTCACATCAAGCTGTTCAATTTCCAAGTCTAAACTGGCTGCTAAACCCAAAACAGCTCTGATGGACGTCATCTTCACTACAGGGGAGAAAATCTCATCAAAATCAACACCGTATTTCTGCCCAAAACCTTTCACAACCAAGCGAGCCTTATACTTCAATAAGTCACCATTGCTATCTCTTTTGATTTTGTACACCCATTTATTCTTCAAAGCCTTCCTACCCTTAGGAAGATTTACCAGCTCATAGGTGTCATTCTTCTTTAAAGAAGTCATCTCATCTACCATGGCTTTCATCCAGTGGGATTTGTCTTTATGACCCTGAGCCTCTGAATAACTTTCTGGTTCTCCATCCTCA